>VMBQ01018509.1:0-314804 GCA_007657795.1 Dreissena rostriformis | reverse complement strand
GTAGTAGTAGTAGTAGTAGTAGTAGTA
Source organism: Dreissena rostriformis (assembly GCA_007657795.1). Taxonomy (NCBI): domain Eukaryota; kingdom Metazoa; phylum Mollusca; class Bivalvia; order Myida; family Dreissenidae; genus Dreissena; species Dreissena rostriformis. Next base: position 314,777 of record VMBQ01018509.1, on the reverse strand, counting down.
GTAGTAGTAGTAGTAGTAGTAGTAGTAGTAGTAGTAGTAGTAGTAGTAGTAGTAGTAGTAGTAGTAGTAGTAGTAGTAGTATTAGTAGTAGTAGTAGTAGTAGTAGTAGTAGTAGTAGTAGTAGTAGTAGTAGTACTAGTAGTGGTAGTAGTAGTAGTAGTAGTAGTAGTAGTAGTAGTAGTAGTAGTAGTAGTAGTAGTAGTAGTAGTAGTAGTACTTGTAGTAGTAGTAGTACTAGTAGTAGTAGTAGAAGTACCTCAGGTTTACTTAATTGCATTTAACTCGATATTAATCTTACGTTCGTACAAATTAATTATTATATTAAATAAAATTACACTAAGTAAGTACAACGTTATACCAATACTACGCGTGTGTAGATATACTTAAACGCGTGTTTACTAATAGTTTCTCTTACATTGTTATGGTAAACACCAATCGGTTTAACTATTGTGGTCTAATCTACTATGCCATAATCCTTCATTCATTACAACCCACGACCAAGACAGATTATTTTCTTTTTGAAGCATTACTCAGGTAGACTGGTGTTTTTAATATGTATTTATAAGTGCTTTTTCCTATTATTGTACTTATGTGTTTGGATCGTGAATAGAAAATAAATTTGCAATGGTAGAATGGAAACAGATAATTTGTGCAACGTTGCTATTTAAAGTGTAAACGTGAAACGAATACAAATCACACACAACAAAGAAGGATTTAGATATTATAAATGCATACATGTTGACTATACATTTAAGTAGTAATAAAAACACGCTATTTCAACAATTTATCCAGGTTTTTTTAATAAATAACAAAAAATCGAAACAATACGAGTATAACTTAAGCATAATATGTGTTTTAATATAGTTCTAAACAGTTAGTTCAGTATATACATGAAGTCGTAGTTGAAAGTAAAAATAGATCGAATGTAAAACAAAATTGTTGAAACATCTTACGTTAATAAATCGGATTTTCTTACTAGCGCTTTGAAGTTGTCGTTCTGTTCTGTATTCAATACACAGAAGGTGGTGATATAACTTATTAATATAAAAAAAAAGTGTGAACTGTGCTCTTAAGATGTCGTTCAGTAAACCTCACTATTGGATATTGTTATTAGTTGATATTCGGAAATTAGTTGATCGGAAATACCCTGATTGGAATAAGGTGTTAAGTGATTACGCGTATAAACCACTCATGAGGTAAACATTTTGCTATTGAAAATAAAATGATATGTTATACACACATGTGGATAGACACCTCGGTTGATGAATTGTCTTGAAACTTTAGTTTCGAAGATGTTTTGTATTTGAAAACAAATAATAGTTCTTACATTTAGAATATACTTGCGATTTACATAAACACATGTTTATATTAATTGATCTAATTTTTCAATAACAGCTTTTGATTGTTAAGTACGTTAAGCCCATAAATGTTTGCGAATTCTTAAAGGCGATAAAAAACAATTTAACAACTACATACAATTGTTGTCTTAAAACATGAAACTCATTGAAAATTATCGATGAGGCAAGGTGGTGAAAATCTCCTAACTATTAAAAAAAACAACTCGCATGAGTAACCCGTACATTTATAAGCTGGATTCAAATTGGTGTACACATATGACCTCCTTAAGAGATACGTAAAATACCATTTCACATATGTATTATGAAGATTTCAATATGTAAAGTACTATGTATAAATAAGGAAACACTAAAACACGTATGACCAAGTATACTGGAACACATTTGCCGCTGTTAATCATTTGACGCGATCTTCAACGCAACATTCTACAAATAAATTATAATGTTTATAAATTGCATTGCGTACGAGATTAGCGAGATTTATAGATGCAGATTCTCTTATTATAGGGGTACAGTGTTCGAAACCAGACCATAATATTTTCTAGTGAAATTGTATTTATCGAAAACGTTTTAGTTCAATTTCAAATATTGAATGAGTGTTTACTTAGTTTTAATATTGATTATGTTCATCTTGAGCGTTGTGTTTACTTGTATTTACACATGTTTACTCGTAATATGTATGAAAACAGTCAAAATATGCCCAAACTTTTTTTCTTGTGTAATGATCACGGATTAAAACATCTAGAACTATACTATCTTCAAACAGGGTTAAATATATATTCTCACACTGTGATACGCATGTTATGCAGGGCTTTTTTCCTTCTTTACCAAGGGCCTTATATAGGCCCCTTCCCCCAAGAGAAAGGCCCCTTACCCAAAGAGAATTTCTGGAAAATGATGCAATTGTCCCCCAAATGTCAATGTTTCTTTGTGAAAACATTCTCCTTGCTCAGTATTGTCAATATTTGTTTCCCCGAAAAGGAAGGACAGGCCCTTTCCAAAATCAAGAAAAAAAGCCCTGTTATGCATTTCTGTATCTATACTATTTTCTAGCAATAAACAATTTAACGTTTAGTCCGATATTTTCAGGTTATGCATTCCGTAACAGACAAGAATGAGTTCAGCATAAACTTCCTGACAAACACTACTCGAGATTATTTGGAGCCTGCCAGGGGTTGAACGACATACTTCAGATGACATCCAAGGCGCGAGGAATTCTTCTTCTGGCAACTTACGTTACCTTAGGTTTAGTGTTGCGCTTTTCAGAGGCCCGCGAGATATTCACTGAATGCGGCGGGGAATTTGACAAACCGAAGGGCATTCTTCAGACACCAAACTTCCCGGGCCCTTTTCCTACGCCGATATCGTGTGATTGGCTGATACGCGCACCGCCGAACAAGAAAATTATCCTGTATTTCACGGAGTTCTATATGAAGGATTCGGTATTCGTCACAAGCTATGACGCCTACAAAAGTCCCACGTTTCATCTGAATCGCGACGACATTGGCGAGATCCTGTGGAACTACGACCTCTCAATTCCTCTGGAGACGCGCAAACCCTGCCTTCTCCTCCGCCTAGAGGTGGACTTCATCGGCAACCGCCACCTCAGAGTCATCGAGCATCTCGTTGATGTCTTTGGCTTCAACATCACGTACGAGATAGTCGACCTGCCGGTGCCAGCGCATTTTAGTTGTTCCCTGAAGCACTGTTCCTATCTCGGCAAGTGTATCGCCTCTGCGGACTATAGTTCCTTCTCGTGTCAGTGCTATGACAAGTTCTTCGGGGATCAGTGCCAGTATGGCCCTCACTGTGACCCGGATCACGGGACTAACCTATGTCTTAACGGCGGACGATGCAGGTAAGAAACTACATTCGATTTTTTTAAACGTCTATGGCATGCTTAAATGTACAATAGCGTACCACGAACATATGGTGATGTGGATATATAGTCCGTCTTGCGACCAGGGGATGTGTCAGGTTCGCTCCTCACTCAGGGAGCGTTCTCCAAATTCACGCAATATTTGATATTTGAATGGAAACAACTTTCAAGCATGTTAATAGATGGAAATCTGTTCAAACACTCGAGCTTAAATCAATAGATGTAAACAGAAAATATATGTTGTATTAAACGTAGTATTAACTGTATGTTTTAAAACAAGAAAGATCAACACATTGCATGAAAAAATGATTAAATTTATAATGTTTCTTCGCATATGACAGAACATTGGCGTATTTGTTTCATTTAGACACGCGTGTGTCGTTTTTGCAACAAAATGATATCTGATTAATTTCACGGCAGTACTGTTTCCACATATCATACCAAAATGTTAGGCTAACAAAACGTATTCAATGGATATTAAAACTTTCCTTAACGAGCAAGCGAACGTTAAACTTCTACAAATAATTTAAATGCATTCTCGATTTTAAATCGCTGGGTTATGCTTTTATATTAGAAAATATGTTATTATTGCTTTACCTAAATATGGTATTCGTGACAGATTATTAACGCCACATTCCGTTCCGTGGAAATCGTCTATGTAGGCCTTATCACAGCTAGAGGGAAGAAATGACAACTTAATTGTAAATATTGAAGACATCGCTTCGATAATTTGTTGGCAACTATTTTACTAAGATCTAATGATCGTCGTATACTGGTAACTTTGTATTTTTTTTTACCGGTTTTAATACCAACAATAGCAGACCCACATAATTATCCACACGATAGAATAAGGTGGGGTATTTATCATTCACACCGGACTTACAATATTTAAAATAATACTTTACGAAGACCTTTATAAATGACTATTCATGCTTTTAATAAGAGGATAACAAATACATTCAGATTTAATTTTTCTAATCGAAGGAACGATAATGCGATTATATTGATTAAAAATACTTCTATTCTAATATTATTACACACATTAGACAAACTATGGTCAATAACCGACCGCATTTAGTTCATTCATCAAACGAATGGTTTTGCTTAATGTTCTCAACTCGCTGATATCAAAAGCCCTTACTTTATACGTCCAATCTGAAAAATACAAGGTTAAAAAAAATCTCATTGTGTAAAGCGTGCATTATTTTTGGAGTTACAAACCAGGTAACATACCTAGAGTTCGTATGTATGTAAAGTGTAACTTCAAACTATAAATTGGGATAGTGATATACGAATATCTATGATATATGATATGTGACATTTCGAAACTTTCGTATGAACATTTTTTCAATTTAATTGTGCATTCATACAAACATAATATATTTTAAAATACTAGTAGTTATTGAAAAACCTATGGGGTTGTTTATTATGATATAAGTTACACTTCTTAAAATAAATTAAAAACGATAGTAAAAACTAAATAAAAGAATGATATAAATTAGCGACTCATTTGAACTAAACATTCATAAAGTGTATGTTCAAGCACTTCAAATCCTTATATGACCATTCTTCTCATATGTACGCCCATCTTGGAATTTAATACATTCTCTATGAGATGAAATACGTAATAAGCCATTAGCAGAAAAATATAATATAGATTTAGTTTGATTGTTAAGTTGGATTTTTTCGCCGTTTTCAACAATATTACAGTTATACCACGACGGTCAGATAAACAACTCGCACGTTTCCTAGGATAGCTGGTTGACCTCTTCTAGGTGCACATACAATGTCAGTTATGCATCCCTATTTTACTTATAGGTTGGGAGGCAGAATGGTCGTAGAGAGGACAGTTTATTTAATTTACCTATGTTTATATATAAATATACGTACATAATAACATACAGGTAACAGCATATATGTTTAAAATATGTAATTTATTTTCAACAAAGGCAATTAATACAGGTGTGTAAAATCATTATTGATAGGGATATGTAAATTATAGCAAAACCATCAATATATCATTATGTAGTAATGTTGTGTCGATTCTTAATTGCTTTATATATTAGACGAATTTTCACTACACACATATATATGTATGCAATGTTAGGGTAAATATTGCACTATTTTAAATTTAAGAAACTGAGTTGCATTGAATACGCATTACTGTAATGGCGTCAACAAAACGCTAAAGTGATATTCAAAGTATGGGATTACTTAGCATTTACATCAGTTTTATTCATTATCATGTTAAACAATATCCGTGAATTTTTTTAAGATTGTATGACAACATTACAACACTGACATACAGTAGAAGAAATGTTCTGTTGTCTAGACAATGTGGACTGTTTTGTTTTGGTCGTTTGGAGAAATACAACATAGAACCGTGATTCGTATTATTGATTACATTGCTTCATTTATAATTCAAGAACTCTAAAATTGATCTTGTCCTCATCAGTCTTTTGAATCATATATGAACATAGTAACACAGTACTTTAACTTTTCCTTTGAATGTGAACTCAGAACCTGTTAAAGCAAATTAGTAAATAGCTTATTCCAGTAAGAAAGCATCGATCTCATTTCTTTTCGAAGCCATGAAGGGGATGATTGGATTTACATTAGCGAAGAAACGGTCGCCGGAGTTGTCACGCTAATTTGAACAAACGTACTTATGCTTACTATCTTTATATATAAGCCTCGCTCTGAGAAAAGGGGGTGTAATGCATTGGCGTAAAGTGTCGTCCCAGATAAGCCTGTGCTGTCCGCACAGGCTAATCAGGGACGACACATTCCGCTTTTATTGTATTTTCCGTTGAAAGAAAGTGTCTTTTTAGCAAAAAATACAACAATTTAGGTGGAAAGTGTCGTTCCTGATTAGCCTGAGCGGACTACACACCCTAATCTGGGACGACCCTTTACGGACATGCATTTAACCCACAGAGCGAGGCGCATATATATGTGTGCGCATTTTTGTTTAATTCATCCTAATGCTGTAGCTTGTCTTGAGATTCAATTTTTGATTCCATTGATAAACTTTACAGGCGTTTATTTTAAATCACGGAATATTTAGCGGCTCTTAAACACTGCGTAGTGGATGTCATATTCCAAAATCTGCAGACGTCAGAACGAATACTTTTACATGTAAGCAATTGTATACACTCTTAAAATAAACTAATTAAAACATATTATTAAAAATTAAATTCATAACAATCGCATTTTGTGAGAAACACTATTTAATAAATGACAAAATATCCAAACAAATGAACATTATTAATATATAGAAAGAGATACAAAATAGAACGTTGATTCCTATTATTAAATACATTGCTTCATTTGCTATTCAAGAACCCTGACGAGGAAATTTTCGCCGTAGTTGCCACGAAATGTATCGTACTAATTTTAACAAACGTACTTTTGCGTACAGTCTTTTTATATATGTGTAAGTGTTTATTATGTATTTATTCCTTTTCCTGTGGTGAGATTCCATGTTTGATTCCATTGATAAACTGATTGACGTTAATTATTATATCATGGGTTATGTGGCGGCTAAACATTATATAAACTGTCTAATCACGGTGCCTTACCAATACGGATAATACCAGAAATTTGCAGCTAATACGCGAAACGGCACCGGATCATATCAGAAAAAATTGACTGCTTTTAGGAAATTGTGTTATTCTATTTTCAATATTCTCTCCTTAAAGTTAATTTTTTTTCACCAAACCAATATTCCACGGAACAACTAAGACATTCATTCAGTCAATGCTCAGTAACAAAAACGTCAATTTGCAGTGGGAACCTACATTGCCCAACAGTTTATGCACACATCATGTGGAAACGGAAATAAAATGCAGATATTGGTCCATATAAACAATGACATTCAAACTTATGAGCTAGTTTTCTGATGAAAAAGGCAGCATCAATCTTGTCAAATAATTGCCATGACGAGTGACGATTTAGTTTGTAGAAAAACAAGTATTTTATATTGCTGGCACCGGATAATGCATGAAGCAGGCACCGGATAATAGCCGAGACAATTGACCTTAAGTATAGTACGTTTCGAGCATATATTGGATTATGCTGACATGGTAAACATTTAAAGAATGTCTTGAAATTAGACTGTTAAATGAATGGGTCTGTTATTTATCGTCCCTCAGCCCTGACCACTCTGTCTAAACGCACGAAAAATAACTTGACCCTACTCTGAAAAAGATTATTAAAACTTGGCATTAAAGGTAACACATTGTATTGGTTCTTACAAAATCTGATGTAGAACGCGTGCTATTGTAGAACGACAGATTCATCAATTATTTTTATAAGATATAACAATCCTTTGATTGCTTGAATATTAACATTATATAAACGATTTGATAACGATTTGAAAAAAATATATAAGTTATAAGAATATTTCAGCAGTGTTAATTTTAAAATATAATTGTTGTCGTATTGTTAATAGATTTGTATTACTACTTATGGAATCCTATATTTGTCGAGTTTCATATTTATTTTCTTAATACTGTTAGTAGACAGTATTCATATAAATTAAAAAAAAATCAACAAAAATAGATGAGATCCCTTATCTTGTCATGTTTACAATGTACACAATTGTTACCACTTCGACATCTTTTAATTTGTAATTGTTAAAATTAATTTTATGAACTCGTAAATATTTTAATTAAAGCTTATTCATTTCTCTATATACTTAATTAATTTTAGGAAATATTTGAAACACAGATTTGAGTAAATAAAAACAGTTTCACTATGTGGCAAAAGTCTATGATTTGAGGTAAAGATTAACATTCTTAAATTTGATTTGTAGTAAACACGTAGAAATTTCGTAGTTATACCTTTAAAATGTGTTTGTCTATAATTGTACAAGACACATTCTTGAAGTGTTTGTAAAGTAACGAACTTTTGATATTATTTTACACAGTTTGCTACCATGCAAGACACAAGTGCACTTGAAGTACCTGTTAACAACCAAATGCTTGTTATTATCTCGTTTGGTCTTTTACAAATACATTGATGTCAAGTTTACTTTCAATCTGTTTTAGTATGCGAATTATCTTCAGAAAAACGATGGTATATGACACGAGAAAAATAAATCTGAGTATGCTTTGTTCAAAACTTTTGTTTTATTTAAAGATTTGTTTCCGATTGCATAAATAGGAGTGTTTACAGTGTCAAACATAGTTCGTTCTGTTCCGTTTTGAACACTTTGGTATCCTAATGTGGTAGTTGCAGGTTCGAACACTGACTCAACAAAAGTACGCAGCTTCAATGTCTTTTTTAGGTTGACAGAATAAAAATTACACTATCATATTGTCCTGCAATGTTATGCCAAGACAAGTGGTTGACAGAATCTTTGATTCATCACCTTTGTGGTGACAGCGTATTGGCAAACATCCCCTTACGACTTCATGCGGTTTACTGATATCGGACCGTTTAGATTTTCGTTGTTGCTCTCCGCGCTTCGATGGTGAATCAAATGCATGGTTTGTGAAAAGAAATATACACCCAAACACAATACAACAATGCAGACATCTCTTAAGAATCAAAGTAAAATGTAAATTAACCTAGCTGTTAATTGGAATTTACATATACTATATCATTGTTACTGCTATATCGAACTTTCCGCAAGAGGGCTCGACAAAATACGATAAGTTTCTTTATGTTTGTCTTAGTAGGCATTACTTTTTTTTGGAGGGAGACTTTAACAGTAAAATGCGAATATACATCGCTACAGTTCGAATCGACAACTCATATTAATGTGAGCATATACTTCAAGTACTATATTAAACGTTTCACATACAATGTGCACATGTTGTTTATAAAACGTGCTGAAAAGCACGTAATCATCTGTATATGTATCAATTGACTTCGTGTATTATCCAGTGTCATGTTTCCGGAATTTATCCGTTGCCAGTATTTTATGGTTTCGTCTGTTATCCGGTGCCCGTGAAATCAATATGCGACCCTTTGAAAACGCATATACTCACGTGTTTGATGTTGCCTGTAATTTCCTACGATTTTATTATAAATCTGAATGATTCTCACAACATTGTTAAGTAGTAGTTGAATAAAAAAAAATCTCGCCAGTAACAAAAAAAAAGTATTTTAAAGTATTTAATGACTATGGGATAGGTATGGTAAATTTTGTTTTTGTTCGTTTTAATATTTTATTTCGATATCGAATTTTGAAGAAAACTATTAGCTTAAATACCATAATGTTCCGTGAGCAATAGTATTTGGCATACTTACGCGGTTTTCTTGTCATATTCACTTCCAATACTAGGCACATTATGCATTTCGCCTTGTTCATATTCTGATATAATCCGTGGCCGTCTCGCGTATAAGCCGGAAATTTACGCAAGTTTACGTTTTTATACGTATTGGTTAGGCACCGTGCTAATAGGATTTGACGATCATTACTTTTTATAGGCAAATCATTTAATCCTTTTTTTAAGTACGTTCGCACTAACATTAAACCATTTTTGTGTGATCAGAAAAGTTAGTAAGACAGACAGACAGACAGACAGACAGACAGACGGACGGACGGACGAACGGACGGACGGACGGACGGACGGACGGACGGACAGACAGAAAGACAGACAGACAGACAGACAGACAGACAGACAGACAGACAGACAGACCGACAGACCGACATACTGACAGACAAACAGACACACAGACAGACAGACAGACATACACACAGACAGACAGACCGACAGACGGACAGACAGACAGACAATAGTTTATAAACGTCTCACTTGTGTACATAAAAACACAGTAAAGCAGTACGAAATCAGTATATATATGTACAAAACCACTATAAAAGAATTACGATTGACGATGGTTATACAAATCATAAAAGTGTTTAACGACGATTTACATCATACAAACGACCACATCTGTTAGAAATATAGAGATTGATCCTAAAAGATATTCGATTGAAAAAGATTGAGTAAGTGGGAAATGTGGATTGAATTGTTGTCACTGAATTTTGCATACATAACATGTTCATGTGTAGCCAATAACCTAATATGCCCATCTGTTTGGAAAGTAGTAAGAAGAGGCTAAGTGTATTTGATCATACAATTTGAGTAGATTCCGATGGTTTTTAACCATGTACATCTTGATTAAAACACCAACGTATTACCAAAACACGGCGTAGTGGATGTCTCATTCCAAAGTCTATAGACGTCAGAACAAACGAATGGACATTCCTGCAATAATCTACTTAATACTACATAAAATATTGTTCTTAACAGTTAATTATTTTGAGGAATGTTATGAAGTTAAGGATAACACATATAAACACATGAACATCAATAACACAGTATCTATTTTAGGAAAGGTAATGACCTTACAGGCATAGGCATTTATCGCACTGATTCATACAATATAATTCCGTCGTTCGCCAACGTTATGTTAATATGTCTTTACCAGCCAGAACTGGAACTTTTTAATGCCATATTGAGTACGCTGAATGACAAAAATATCCAGATCGGTCTCAGAGTTTAAAGCATCGGCGACATGATGTACTATACGTTTTGAATAACGAATGGAGGTTGCGATTTCTCTCCCTCAGTCGAGCAATTGTATCGACTTATTGCACACAGAGCAGTAGCGGCTGTGGTGACCGTCAAAACGCGTCCTAAAGTCAACCGTTATATTGGTATTTGTGATTGAATGAATGGACATAAAACATGTATGGTAGTTGACTTCATTTCATTACATTGTGTGGTGGTCCACGACACTACATATCAGCATGCTCTGCTATCTACACAACAAACAGGTTGCACGGAAGTTTTAACCACGTTTCCTGTATGCGACAGAAAATCGAACACTGCGTAGTGTTACTGATTTCATTGTCTGAAAAAAAGTCAAATGTATCTTAATGTTCCGATGAGCGAGTGCATCTTGAATCATTTTTTTTTTTTAAATGAGAGACGCTTATTACAGTTCTTTTTAACACAAAATCGACCAGTATGTATTATTATCGATTAAATCTTTTACTCAAACGCTGCGAAATGCATAGCACTAAATGTCCTGTCATGTGGAAAGTGAACACAGAATCGACCAGTATTTATCATTATCGATTTAATTTTTTACTCAAACGCAGCGAAATGCATAGCACTGACTGTCCTGTCATGCGGAAAGTTAACAAAGAACCAGTTAATGTGAATCAGTGAATGACATCCGCAGTAATGAACGCCAAAAACTGCATTTTATTGCAAGAAACGGATATGTTTGGTTAGTTGGCATTTAGTTGTATCAAGTCGTCATGTCAATGAGTTAAGTTAACAATTAAGTTGGGTCAGGTTTGCTTAACGTTGAGTTCATTTGTATGACAAACCATGACCAAAAGATAGAATTAACAAAATTATCACTTTGCCCAACACAAAGATAATTTGACTCGCTCAAGCATTGACGTAACTAAACTTTACCGAATAGTATGCCAACTTTACTCAACCGAATTGCGTTTTGAACCAATTAAATGTCAATTTGACTCAACCTTATGCCATCTTGACTGCACGTTATGACGTTTTCAACAATAAAGACTCAGTATTATGTCAACTTTTCTAACCACAATGCCTTCTGTACTCAACCTTATGGCATCTTGACTATGCATAATGCCATTTTCGCCCAATATGATAACATTTAGACCAAACATAATGTCAAATTAAATCAGCCAAATGTATAAATAACTCAACCGAAACTCATCTTGAATCATCCTAATCTAATTTTGACTCCACGTTTTCCCGTTTGACCTATCATAATTCAATCTTCACTCAACATAACGCCAACATGGCTCGTCGTAATGCCAACTCCCAAACTCACCAAGCATATCAGTTTCTCTCAACAAAATGTAGTTATGACGTTCCATACCTCAGGACTGAATCGATCGAGTCTTAGTTCGGTTTATTCTTCTCATAAAGCGATGGTGTGGATAAAGTGATTAACATACAAAAAAAACTGTTTTCATGGGTTTCCAGCTATATATCATACTAGTTTAACAGCATTTTCCGCATATTTCTTTATATTTACGTAATCAATAATATTCTGTGTGGGCCATGAAAATAGTTCTACGAGCGCAAATATTTCGTTGGCACAATGTTAATGATAATTTTGTTGATTCTTATAGTGACGATCCAAAACGTCTGACTGCTATTATGCATGGCGCTTTTTTTGAAAGTTGTTCACAGGTACTTATTTTGATTTCCCGATAAAAGAGTAACAGGTTTGATGAAATTCGACTTCGTTCCTAACACACAATATTATATAATGTATTAATAGTAAACATTGTGCACTATATTGCAACGTGAACAAGTTAACGCGGTGTTTAGACAGATTAACATCATCCGAATGAAACAATATTGATTAAACTTTTGAGCTCATATTTGCAATTGTGGCATTGAATTCTTCTTTGAGGTCATTCGCGTTATTTTAACTGCAGCCTCAAGTCGATATACCGTATAATAATGTTTGATTACTTGTTAACTATTTGTGAAATTACCAAAAGAAGCAACACTCTCATTTAAGTAGAACATAAAGAAATATTATAATGACAGTTATTTATTTAACACAAATTTAAACCACGCAGTCTAGCTTTATGGTTATAGCAATTCTAATCCGCCTAATGTTAATCCACATTTGAACAAATCCGCACCTAAAATAGCCATTATTGAAAACAAGTATCTTGAACCAGTCTGCGCCCAAAATAGCAATAACGCCAAACATATGTTAAAGCTCCAATAGAGTAGGTTTGACAAGAACAAAAGATGTGCTAAACCTAAGTACATATCTTAGATCGATGGCTGCTTTTTAAGAAGAAATACTATAATTACTGCAAAATTTAAGTTTGGAGCTGAACTACTACTAAATATAAGAAATACAAGATCTACAGACTAAAACTAAATATATGATAAGTTAAGTAATATGCGACATCGATAAATCAGTGATTTAGAAAATGGTATGCAAATGATTAAGTGTCGACATGAGTCACGAGTACTAAACAGGATCCTTTTTCGCTCAACATTTAATGATTTTTCTAATATAGAAGACGCACTGCCACCTTTGTTCATGTTTTATTCTCTTAGCTTTACATATCGGTAACATCGTAATGTAAATAGATGTTTACATAATGGGCAACAATGTTATGTCGTTGTATTTACCAACCATAAACACAAGTACATTTAGAAAGTATATAAACTATTGTGGCGCGTACAAAGAAAAAATCCGTGTTGATGTAGTTCTTATTAGACGGATATTAGTTTGTATTACAAGGCTCCTCACAAACCGAGTGTATAGTCGGAAGAAAGCGATTAGTATCATACTGAGAATCATTATGTTCCCATCGCGCTAAGTAATGCGGACTAATGCGGAACTACGTTGGAGGATATAAATAATACGATTGTTAATCTCTTTTTTTACGATTCTTCAATATGAACAAGGATGCTTTGATGTTACTGCGAGATTATATAATTATGAAAGTACAAATGTATGTTGATAATAAATATGTATTGTGGGTCTTCGACTACACTTAATAACGTTTGACATTGGCGTTTATTGTAATAATTACTTACGATGAATTGTTGTTTTGAATGTGTGTCTTATTAAATGATGCCATGTATTAAAGGATGTTTTCGCTGTGTAAACATATTTGGTATTGCACAAAAAGCCGGCTTCCAGACTGAACTAATCAGGAAAACAGTGTACTTCAGACAAAGTATAACATAAAACTGACATGAATCTTATATTATATGTGCATGCGAAAATAGATCATATGCCATATGGGGCCAGCGTTAATCTGGACCAGTCTGCGAATAAGCACAGTCTAGTCAAGAGCTACCCTTTCGTCTATTGAGACCACGAAACCGTGCGTGACTTTCTTGCGGACATGGTAGCTCCCGGCATAACTGCGCTTATTCACAGGCTAGTCTGGAGTTCCGCTGGCCGCATATGGCATTATACCTTTTTTTGCACGACGTGGCTCATATATTGAATAAAGCTATAGTTTATGGACTCCACATTAAGGTCACGCAGGGAACAGCATTTCTGTCCTACACGAAAAACATGACATTGACAGCCTTGTATACGCATTAGCGTATTAAGTTTATCTCGTATGGGATAACTCCTACGTATGCCTCACTTGAACTGCAAAAACTGCATATGTATTAAACATCCTATAAACACCGTGTTTTAAAAGTCCTTTGAATGTTTGGTATTAACTTCAAATGCATGCACACAAGTCGTATTTATAGCAGGGAACGCAAAATTGAGCCTTTTGGCCACAGCTGACATTGTCCATTTGAACATAGTATGCTTCTATTATTTTGCGACATATACGTTGACATATAATTTTGATGTAAACGTGAATCATGTATTATACATTCTTATAATGCAGATGATTTTTGTTTTGGTTTTCATTTACTAATAGTAATGTTATAACAAAGAGAAATTAAGTATTCCCCATAACATATATTAAACAACATCAGATTGAATTAAAAACAGTTTATACTGAATGTGTTACACGTAATGACGCATTCAGGTTAAATGTCGTCAATGTCAATCACACGGGGTAAGATACACATGTATACGACCGATCTAGTTCCCATGCACCCAGGAAAAAGTCAACCATACATTTGGATCGCATGATTCACAATAAAAGATTACATACGGTTGCTGAGTTGATAATTGAGATAATAACAGAGTTGCCGTGACATAAGAACTTTCTGAAATTAAACAGACAACAAAATGGTGTAAGTATCGACAGATCCAATTTTGTCTAATAATGCTTTATGATAGTATGTTGCCAAGTTTTTTATTTTAGCTTTGCATTATACGTATATGTTTAAGCATACTCGTGAGGGTATATAAATATCGTGGAATATATTCTTTTCGCTAATGGATATTGGGAACAAAATGAAATTCGTCTTCAATATCATAAAGATTTCAGAGGGTACATTTGCTATCCTGTCTTGGCACATTATTTTGACGACCGATTTCGATATTTAATTTGTGGTATGATAACTGTAATTTGGCCAATATAATTCTGTATTTATATTATCCAACTGGCTTATGTATCCTGATTTTTCAGACTTAAGTTGTATTTGTCATCTATAGTCTGCTAGTCATTACCGCCAATTGCTAATATAGATATCGCGAAGTCGGGGTCTTAGCTTTGGGAGTAATGCTTCTATTTTAACAAAGTTCGGAAATAACCATATTTCTTGTAAACTAGAGGAATGAAGTATAAAGCGCACATGTGAAGCCCATTTTGTACGAGATTTGTTCACATTAATGTTATTTAACTTATCATTTAAATAGATCATTATATGGTTAAGCCTTTCAAAATATTATTGTTTGTGTGTAAACTTCTTAAGAAATAATGGCAAACATCTGGTTAAAAAAAACAAACGTCAATAATAATCGTATACATTATAGAAAGGGATTGTCGTACACCTTATATTTATATGTCATTTAAATATCAATAATAAAACAACTTCAGCCATTTGTGTAAACATTCAAACACATTGTATGAACACTAAACTATCGATCGAAACTAATGATCACAAAATAACAAAAATCGTCAACAAAACAAACGGCTTCGACTGGCGTCATACATATGCGAGCATGTATATTAATTGATATAAGTGCAAGAGTATAAAACAAGATTCCTCTGTTTTTAAAACATTCATAATTGTTCCTGCTGCAAGTAGGTAATTTCCCACTTCCACAATTTAAACGCTGTTTCACCTTATGTAGCTTACTACCAAACACTCAGTTTCAACTTATAAAGCTTATTACAAAACACTCTTGTGCTTCAGCTACTTTGTCGGTTCGCTAGTAAACCAGTGTAACGATGTTTCAACTTGTAAAGCTTATTACAAAACAATCTTGTGCTTCAGCTACTTCGTCGGTTCGCTAGTAAAACAGTGTAACGATGTTTCAACTTGTAAAGCTTATTACAAAACAATCTTGTGCTTCAGCTACTTCTTCGGTTCGCTAGTGAACCAGTGTAACGATGTTTCAACTTGTAAAGCTTATTACAAAACAATCTTGTGCTTCAGCTACTTCTTCGGTTCACTAGTGAACCAGTGTGAGTGCAGCCCGGGCTTTGAGGGAGACTATTGCGAGATGCCGACGGGACAGGTGGCTAACGCAACTGCCGTCACGGTACCAGCCCCGAAAAGTAAGTGATCATGTTTTTAATAAAGTACCCGAGATCCTAAGTTTGTATACCCAAAGAATGCTTATACATTATAAAATAGTCAATGATATACAAACAATAATATAAATGATTAATAGTTATAAATCAGAACAGTGTCAGTCGAATTTAGGACTAAAAATACAAATAAATTATGCACTTAGTAGAGTACAAGTATATGATATAACAGCATGCCCATATATATTATCACAGTTCGTATACAAACATATTGACACACGTTAACAGTAAGGCTTTTCCAAAACGAAAAACTCCTTGGTGCTCGGAAAGAAAACGAGATACGCATAATCTGGACAGAAAAAAACTATGATTTAATCGGAATGATATGTATAGGTCGGGATAGACCAAAATTGATTAACAATCGGAATATAGGAAATATCAAAATATCAATCAAAAAGGCGTTACGTTTATAACAACCCAAATTAGTCAACACAGCCACAAATAATTTGTGAAACAATGTTATTTTCCAAAACTTCGGCAAACGAGTACGAAACGTTAAATGTTGTTTACAGCCTAACTTACACGTCATTGAAAACTATTTCTTAAACACTCAACTTAATTACTTGCATACAAGTTTTGAGTGTAAAATACATCTTACTTTAGATTGAACATGTTTTATTCACCACTCGCCACGTCACTTATTTGTGTTTTTTTATTTCAAATATATGATCGCATATGCCCCGCTTAATGTGTATTAATATACATTCACTATTTAAATTATCCGTATACTAAGCACTTATTTCAGTGTATTATATTTAACTACAAGGAAACATTAACAAACTGAACACGCAATATTTCTTGCACTTATACAAGATTAAGCCATGAATTACATCATAAGTGTATTTTCTTAAGAGCCGCATATATCAAAGAGAAGGCAAGTTTGTATTTGCATTTATTTTGTGAAAACTCAAGTGTAACTCACTTTCACGCTACAGAAATGGCCTAATTCAAAAAATATCAAAGACTGTGTTAGATAGACGGCTTTATTAAGCACCAGACATAATAAAAGCGTATCTTTTCTCAACTGTCAAGCTTTACTACAAAAATACAAGCATTTATTGAGGCGAAATGCCCCTGCTTAAAATAATGATTAACTGCTTTCAATTTAACGAACTAGAATTCAAGAAAACAGGTCTTTTCTCGTGTCAATACTCTGTTTACGGAGACCTTAAAATAAAGGAAATACATTTTGCACCGATGGATCACTGAAATGATATGCTAATATAAGTGCGTTATAGCGAGCAAAAGCTTTGCTTTCTTATTACTTCAACATTTCCATTGCATATGTATGCACATATTGTCACATATTTCAGGCCATTTGCATTTAGTAAAAGTAACTATCTTGGAATTCTTGGACTGGTTAACCATCGCATATGAGGCACAATCTGTTAACTATTAACTCAGCAACAATTCGTTTCGTCGCACACTTATTATCTGCATAAAGCTGTAGGCAATTTAGATGCTTAGTCAAGACCATATGTCGACAGTTTGTCCGATTATCGAACAAATCGGACACGTGTTGTCACATTTCAACTGAAATAACTTATATTTGAAATTTTTCATTACAGGTATTAAGTGAATGAATGGCAAATTGGAAGGGAGATATTGTATTTTTTTTATATATGCATACAGTTATGTGTACGACTTAACAACAGTGAACCGTAAAAACACAAGTGCGTGTGAACTTTCAGTTTTACGAGCAGCGGATATAGTTAGCGTGTCCGAATCCCCTGCCTGAAACATGAGAAAATGCCATTTTTCTCTGGAGGAATAAAAGGAAATGATAATTCAAATCTTTTCGATGTCAACCGAATCGCAAAAAAAACACATTTATATCGCCAAAACTCAAGTACTTATCATTTAAAGTGTCAAATGATAATGGATTTTGCAAACGAATCTCACAAACAATTGTCTGGTAGCAATTCTAAGAGGATTGAGTTTGGCATCTCCTTACAAATTGTCACAATGACGTTGACAATTTCGCTGTTCCATTTTTAACATTACGACGAGAATGACTGAGATTCACGAAGGCAGTTTTCATCGCTCGAAATAAATACATTGAGATTCTAAGACATCTTGCTGAGATATGCATGTAACAGTTTGTGTTTAATGACCTTATTCATGTCCATAATTAATAAGTAATAAGTTAAAAAAAAATGTAAATTACAAGGTTGTCAATGTTAAACTGAAGTAAATTTAAATGGTGTGATTTCCATTTAATTCATATTCCCTTATGGACATTTAAGGGACATTTTGCGGTCTTATATGACATTTTATAAAATTGTTAATGTTGTCATGTTATCTTTATGTCAGAAACTTATTGAGTGATAGTTCCCATTATTTTGTCAACAAAATGTTACTCTGAAAAACAATTTATACCGTGAATGTCTATAAGTTGAAAGCACAGTCGTAATTTCTGTTCTTTTTGCCTACTATTAATGATTACGACGTCATAATTTGATCTACATACCATTTATTTATGTGTTTCATGAACGTGATTTACGTGGATACAATGCCTGTTTATCAACTGAACTGGTACAGGGACACATTTACTAAATAAAAGTAATTACATGATAAATAGTAGTTGCAATACGCAGAATGTTATTCTAAGCATATCTGCTAGATTGTATTCTCATCGGGTGTGCAGAAAAACTAAATCTTGCCGAAAAAAGACACAGACGTCTAGGAAGCAACTCTAAATATATCCTTTATATTCCAAAGAGGTTTTAAAAACATTTATATCGCAGAACTGTTTATCATTGTAGCATACCACTCTTGTTTAAGATTGTCAACACGTCTGTTGAAACACGCTAATAAATATGTTTACTCACACAACGTTCGGACTTTCAAATACATAACCAAATTCAAAATTGTTTAAAATGTTTTGACATTCGAGACCCAATTAGTATAGTCACTTTTAAAGTCGTTTAAAGCTCGTTTTAAACAATTTGCATTAAAATATTGTCATTTGTTAGAATAAAAAAAAAAAAAAATCACTCATGTTTTTGTATATTTGATATCTACCTTGTTCTCCATAAACAGCAAAATTGCATGTATTTACTTTAACCTGAAGCTATCATTTGTAAAATTTAAAATGTATGCGTTCAATATATTCTGACCTTCTGAAACCCCATACTTCTGAAACATAATTAAATATAGAATCCACAAAAAAGTACACAACTGATACAATGTATTTGGTTTAATTTTCAAGTCATTGCATTTAAACAATATTGTATCCATCAAAGGCTTAACCAACCGAACGTTTCTGGGTTACTTCAAAATTTCCATTTTAATTCAACTATGCGCTTAAATAATTAAAGTTATCAACCACTTCAATATCATTACAATTCCATGCCCATTTTGCGTTTTCTTTAAACCATCCATCTTCCGAAATACCATTATTTTCGTTTTTGAAGTGTTTACATTTAGCCCCAACAATAATTGCAATATGAATATAAGTTATCTCAATTTGGTTGAACCTCAGCAGGTGACTTAATCAACATGTATATTGTTTCGCAAAAGAGTACCAGCATAAAAAACATTGTCACAGTAATGGAGTGTTAAGCTTCTTAGGAATTTCAGCATCCGATATGAATAGGAAAATCCACACAGATGACTTAATTGAACAATTAAATCTTTTATTGACCTAACGTGACATTTAGTTGGAGACAGAATCATCTGGATCCAATTAAGAAATCCATTCAACAAGTAAATCCCATTTCTATGCATTTAGCTTATACAGCCGAGCTTGTTACATAACGTTTCTCGTTTAACATTTGAAATGCTGAATAGAGCCTTGAAAAAGTTTCAATCTTCTTTAAGTTATTACTTTTTTCAGTTTTTGGTTAGGTGACTTACATATTGGTTAATATTTGTGTATTTTTATAAATTTAATATTGATATTGCTTCTGTACGGCATGTTTTCTGCCAAAATTGTGCATGAACTGGCAAGTTATTGACCGTTGACAATTTAGTTAAAGGGATGACAATAATAGTAATAAACACATTATTTTTCTCAAATAAGCAGCATTTTGTAGTAGGCAAAAACACAAGATGATATGCAAAAACAAATTGTACGATTAGGGTTATAAGGTTTATAAAGTTAATCCTTCTATAAACCAAGTATACATTTTGGTGACTGCATAAAACCTCCTTTAAAGAGAACAGCTATTTAAAAACAATCCCAAGGGCAATTTTATAAAATATTATTAAAGGCAAATTTTATTATATTATTTATTTTCCGTCTCTCATTAATGCTCTGTCGGCTCCATACATTTAGTATCAAAACACATAATAACTCGTAGATATGAATCAACCGACACAAAATGCAATTATTAATTGTAATTGAATGGAATGATACAGTATAACCTAACCCAACGTGAGTCAAAATTAGACGCGTTAAAAGCCTCTAAATGTGAATACTTAAAATAATTGTCATATAACTACGTTCAAGCAAAGAGGAAGCGTGGAAGCGTAGATGATTACTACCAGCATAATGTCCGACCTAAACAACTGTTGGACCAGAATTCGGAATAACACTGTTTAAATCACTAGGCAAGTCACCATTTAAAGATTCGTTGGTAGTAGTCCTTATTCGGAACTCAACTCGTCGGTATGTGTACAACAACTTGTTACTGTTATGTGCATTTGAGTCACATTAATATTCAATGATAGACAAAAACGTTTAGGTCACTTTAGTTTGAATAGCATTACATAACACAGTTGAATAAGATCATGTTTTTATTTGTACCATTTGTAAATAAGTTAAAACAAAAACTGTTCCCTCTTAGTTCCAGAACAACTGGTTTGCGCTTTCTGTTTATGGAAACAAAATGGATTTCGTATTTGGTTTCTTAAGATGTTGATTGGTTTAGAAATTTAAATCCGTGTTGATGTCTTCATTCATTATTATAATACAAGCACATGCCCATGCGATTTTGTTTTAATTTATATGTTTAAACCATGTGTTTCTCTTTACCACAATGACATTTTGTTATTTGCCATCAGTTTTATTGAATGGTGAGTTACACTAATTGTAGTTTTACATTTTATTGGTATGTCGAAGGATTGGATTGTCAATGCAATACACATCAACGTGAGCAATACAACAACATAATCATGAGATATTTATTTTCGCGTATCTATTATGATGTACTGAGATGTATAACATTTAAATATAGACAGTGAAAATTACTGAACGTTCCACTTACTGATTCTCGATTTAATACAGTAAATAAAACAGGCTGCCGTGCCATGGATGGTGGACTAATAATTGTAGTCTAGCGCTTTACCAACTGCGCTATTAATATTTGGTGAATATTAAACTTGAAATTTGAACCAAGTCATAAAACAAGTACTTTGTCGCAGTGTACTGTAATAGATGTTTATTGTCTGTTTCAATTGATGTAATCGGAAAAATGTTTTAAAATAAACGTTTTGTTTGTACTTTATACGTTTGACTGTGCTGATTTGATACTTTCAATCCTTTTACATGCGTGTTTTCAAACTATTCCCGCTATATAACCATAGTTTCCAATTGGTAATTTTTTGATACAATTCGATACAAAGGGTAACGCTGATTGGATGAAATGTATCAATATATATCGAATTCTAGAGTCTGGTAGGAGATGTTAAGGCTACGCGCTAGCCAGCCCAGTCACTGGGCTCGTGAAATCGAATTAAATCCGACAACGAAGTCGATAAAAAGGTAGAAGTTCTAAACATATGGTGCATAACAACAAACGTCATAGCGACCTATGTGAACTCAGTAAAATGCACGTGAATATTGTCTCTTTCACACAATCAGTAAATTCCACGTGTAAAGATAAATAAAAGAAAACCTGAACCTCAAATAGTACATGTATGACCACGTAACTAGATTGATAGATTAGAAGGTATCAGAGACCTTTGGAATTTCTCAATTGCAGTCTACACATTTTCATTAAGAAAGAGTGTATTTATCAGAATATTCTCAATCTGACGACGAAATTGTCGCTGTTTCATGTTCTAACGCACGCATGGCCTCTGAAAGAACCTTGTGGCAAAGTCTTAATTGCAAGAAATAAATATTGCGAAAGTAAAATAAGATTATGAAGCCATATAACATATTCTGTTTTATTAGCACCTGATACATCATTCATCAAATAACTTGGTTTTAGTTTCAATAAACATCCTTTCATTAATTTTTAGTTCGTGTGAATAATTAATCCAATTTAATATGTACATGTACTAGATTTCCTATACATGTGTTGAAATACGTAGTTGGTCATGACGCTCTATTGGTAAATCATGTATAATGCAGTTATTTGATGTTTAAAGTATTTGACTATGCATAGTCAGATTGCTTTTTTGTTATAAAACAATTCTTACTTTCGAATAAAACATGTTCAATTTTATTCGAAAAGTGCGTGTTGTACGGCAGTGTCACATATTTTACTTCAAATATAGTGAAAGGTTTTGACGATTTCTGAACACTCTAATACAATAGAAACAAATACAATATTATATTTAAAAATGTAGCAAAACATGTTTGATAGCGTTAATACAGTATAGCTATTTAATCAATCATCGTTTGGAATTAAATTCAAAACTCTATTTTGATTTTCGATTGCCCAGATTTCTGATAAAATGCAAGTAAAAAATTATAAATTTGTTGAACTTTTATTTAATCAACAGATGATGCGTTGTATAGATTGTGTAATGTTCTCACACACTCTCTTCTTAAAAACATTCGATGGCTTTTTTAGGAATTGCATTGTGAAAAATCTAGCTTTTGCTTGGTGGTTTTTATCTCTAAAAAATATTATGATCATATTGATCGGAACGACTTTTTTCCAGTAGGTAGCTATGATAAAAGTGTCTTGACCTCCGGTTCGATCTTCAATGCGAAATGCAACTTTGATTACCTTTTGTAATTGTCGTTCATAGTTGTTCATAAATGTCAATAATAAAGTCACGTGGATATGTATGCCTTGCACTGGTTATTTTGGAAACCATTTAAAGTAGTAAAGAGTAAAGTTATGCCTAGTTTGTAATAAAGTAATTTAATGAAGGTCATCGCTTATGGTTATAAATCCAAAGAAAACATATATAGCTTCAAAACTACCCTATAAACAAACCAAGTAGACGTATTAAAGCTTATTTCAGCCTTGTAACATAAACGATTGCTTGACAATGTAAGGAAAAAGTTGGAAAAAAGTTGATGACATAAGCTAAGGTTTAAAGCTGAACACGTTAAGTAAATTTTTTCATTTTCATTTTATTTCTTAAAATAAAAACTCGATATTAATGTTAAACACATATTAAAATGTAAATAAGTTCGATGATATTGCAACATTTGGCAACAGAATATTCGAAAACAGCAGCACTGGAGGTTTTTTCCTTGACATCCTTTACAGACGAAAAATCGTAAAGATTGCGATAATCACTCTGCTGTGGAGCGCGAACAAATTGGATTAAGTTTGACAATAAAACCATTCAATAGCCGGATATTGAAGTTGCGTTTAAAACGGATTCGCCTTCATGAAAATAAATCATATTTAAAACAAGCGAACCACATATGTTATTTATTTATTTTATGAGCAGAAGTTAAGCTTTTAAAACTACGTTTCATTTGCTAAGTATTAACTACAGCTTATATTATATATTACAATTTAATACATTTACATTTTGTGTCTTGGATTGGTTTCTCTTGTTATTTTTTAATGACTATATTCATTGTCTGTTTCGAAATTGTTTGACGTTTTACACTTAAACATTGATACATAAAAATCATCAATATGAACTTATATTGCTACATTAACAGTAAGTTCATAGGGTGGTTATACCATCGCTCCATCCATACGAAAAACTAAAATATTTTTCGTTAAGGTATTTAAGGATCAGACATGAAACAACATTTAAATAGTATGTAACTTGAAATGAATATATGATGAATTTATGTAAATAATATTATGTAAGGCATAAATTAAATACAGGATTTAATGTTAAAAGCAATTTGGGGTTGATGTTTGAATATGTTCATCCATTACTTCAAGTATAAAAGGCATCTTGGTTGTTCTATAGGTATTTTACTGAGCATGCTTTGTTTTTCTTTTCAGAAGTTTAAAATTCGAATTTCTCAATAATATATGATAAAGTACGTTCGAGATATTTGCTACATATTACTGCATTAATATATATAAGAAGACCGTAAAGCATATGTTTGGATTTTAAAACTTTCTCATCACGGTTTAATTTTATTTTGATTGTTTTAAAGTAAATGGAAGTTATTGATAAAAAACATACACATAATTAATCAAAATTGACATTGTCGATATGAACGAAGATTTCTAAGTATATAAAGTGAAAACAAATATGTATTGTCCAGATACTTCCTTGAACATAATTCAAAAGTATACATGATACAAACTTTCCAGTTTGAAGGATATTATACTTGTGATTTAATTCAGAAACTGCCAACGGTTGATGTTGCAATATCAATAGCCTATTATAAAATCGGGACAAATAGAAGGAACTGTGATCTCAAAATTAACTGTTCTAATTTACTAGCTCTATCTTACCCCATTTAAACTTTGTCAAATTTCAAAGGATGGCATAGTCCAACACCCGTGTGTTTGCGCAAGCGCTTTACACGGGCAACATAGAAATCAATTTACTGGGGGGAAATGTGTTCGTTACGTCCATCATTGTATCCGTTTGCATCACTGTATACACTGGACATATAAAGCTGAAGAAATGTAACATCTTCGTGAAAAGAATACTCCATCATGGCAGTTCTGTAATAACAGACATTCAGAACATAAATATTTTAAACAACTGAGTGTATCTAAACCCGTTAATTATACAACGGTTTGTTCTGATATTAGAAACGCATGTAATTGTTTTATTGTATCATCATTAGTTTCCATTTAAAGGATAACCAGATGTGTAGTTTGTAAGGCATGTTGTTTTGTCTCGTTTCAGATATAGATCGGTACCGCTATGACGTCAAAGTCCAAGTCTTTGTGTCGATAACTCAAAATGAAAGCGAAAAGAATCGAACGTTGGATGATCTAAGACAATCGGTAAGTAAGTCACACATTATCCTCATACAAGTACATGAAGTGGTTCTTTTTAAATGGTAAGTTGGGCAAGTGTGTACATATGTACATAGACTCGTCCTGTTATTAAATGATATAAATTGTCAGAAAAAGATACTAGTCTCAATAATATTGTTTTCTTCTCTTCTGACACTTGTCTAGATCACAAGACCAAACCACATTAAGATGGTTAAGTATGAACAATTGTAGTGTCAGCTAATTTTCTCAATATGTCAATAAAACAAGTGTTAACGGATCGATTTGATGGTTAATACTAATGCAGTAAAAGTCAACGTCATCAACTCCGAAGTATATTGGATGGTCTGTAGGTAACCATGTATCAATTGTGATGTTTACATAATAAAATATACTGTTAATATGATAAATAAAAGCATATATATTATTACACTAATACAATAACGATATACAAGAACACGTTCAAGATTTTAGGAAACCATCATGATAATATGTGTTTCCCTGTATGACGTGTAGGCTAATTCACGAAATCAAAGAAGGAAATGNTATATATATCTTCTAAATATGTTTAAATATAACTTGTTGAAACAATATTCACTGACTAAGACCTATCACTGTGACCAGCTTTTTAGGACTGAAGGATAATTCTCTTTTTGTACTTATATACAACAAATCCGTTTAGATTAGCGTGCAGGATGAAACTTTGGTTGACTGTAGTACACGTGATTAAACAATTTAATAACATTAGTGCAAAAGGCATGAATATGCAAAAATATTACTAGCCCCAGTAAGTGCAATCAAACTATTTCAAAAACGATGATTTAAATGTATGTGTTTATTATAGCTAGATACAGGTTTAAAGTCAAATTACAAATATCGTTTTGTTCGGATTCATACTTAAAGTATCTCGATCTTTTTATGTGTATTTCAGGTACTCTTTTGTCTGTATAAAAACTCCGGCTGTTTGTTTTGCACTTCAAATTAACCAGTAATTTTAATACTAAAAACGCGTAGTTACAACGTTTCTGCGGTATGTTTAAACAAATCTGATGAATTCATTTATTTAAAAGAGTATACTGAATATTCATAACCTCATTTTTTCACCCACATTCTAAGAAACTTGAGTTTGTGAAAATGAATATTTAATACGTTCAGTTATAAACTGTTATGAAATAAAAGCTGAATTAAGGACTGTTACTTGCGAAGCAAACTCTTTATGTTCTTATGACGTAAGTAGTAATCAAATGACGTTTAATTTTAAAATATAACAACACTGTTATTATTTTATTTTCAGTTCATAGAACCACTTTCATACTATTTTTGTATATTGATAAAAATAAAACAAGTGTCAACATAAAACTGCCGGTGTGCAGTCAGTAAAGCATCTGTGTCTTTATCATCTTAAGAACATTCTTAACCCTAATAACACATCGTGTGACTTATAATTTTGTTTAAATGACATGTTTAAAGTTCAATACTGCTCATGAATCAATGTGGCTGAACATTTCCCGGAAAAACTTCCTTGGCAAAAGTATTGCTATAGGTGAATATTCAATTTCTTTCTTACAATATTAGGTTTGTTCGATAAAAGACAAATTAACAAAAGGGCCAAAAATGGCCCTGTGTTTCGGTTGATGAAATTTATATCAAGGATTCTGTTAAACTGTCTAGTGTTGACAGATTATTATAAAAGCCCTTAACTCAATTTTCTTGTTTGCACTAAACCGAGTGCATATCCATATACATATATTGTAACAAAACATGCTATATATAATATAAATATATAGTGTTTAATGTGTACAGACATTATCTTTTACTATGAATGTGCAAAATAATTAAAATTTAGAAAGAAAAAAAAACAATCTGCTGTTACAGTATCTAGTTTGAAGAGTCAAAATAACATGTTTTCACAATGTCAACTTGTTTCTAACTAGCACTGCCTTTTGGGTTGTTAGCACAATTTCACTTGTATAACAAATTCTTATATAGGTACTTTCTTGATTTGTTTGGAAGTTAATATTTTATGTATTTTTGTTTCAAATGATAGGCATTTGTTCCAACAGCGGAGTTTCTTGATTAACCGCATCTCTGTACTGTGTATCCCAGAATATTTAGAGAAGACAATCATCAACTCAGATTTTGCAATATTTACTTTGTTCCTGTTGATCAAAGCTCTATGATATTCACATGCAATTATCTTTTTTTGCGTGTTGAGTGTTTGTAGTTTATTTTAAAACAAGCTCGAGCATTTAGCTAATTTTATACTCCGTCTACTTTAATAATAATAAAAATACATATGTGTGTATATCAAGTTCCCTTGCTGTAGTTTCCCAATAGCTCTAAGTGCATTTATTAGGTATTTTGGTAACTTTCAATTTATAATTAAGACGATTGATTAAGATGACTCTTGAACTGTTAATATTTTTTAATTTGTATTTTATTAAAGTATCTATAAAGAAAGTTGCGCTTGAAATACAATACTGTCATTCAAATAATGCTCCTGCCACTTAATAAGATTATTGAATTGCGCGCGTGTGATGCTATGATGGAAGGACTCACGACTTCAACACATTTTAATTACCCCCAAAATATTGGAGGATATGAAGAATGCGTATTGCACTTAGTTCACCGTACAATATTAATTGTGTCAATAATTATTTACAGGCTAAACCCAATTTCTATTAAATATATGCGCACAAAGTGGGTTCGTGTTCGTTTTATAGGCACATTTTATTTCAAATAATACCCTTTAACAAGCCGTTTAAGACAGATCGTTAATAGTTTTCATATCAATCCATATCCAATTAATTGCCTATTTAAATGAAGGTGGATAGTTTGTTCTGGCTTTAAAGAGACAACATTCAGTTGTGTTATTGTCAACGTATATTTGACATAATCTCGTCGTGTTATAGTAATTATACATAACATTCCCATTATGTTATATAAAGTTTAGTGTGACCGCAATAAAAATTGCAAGGAACTGAAAAGCTACAATTTTAGACTATACTATTTAAAACTATATAATGCTAGATACATTGGTGACCTTGTAAAAGCCAATGTTGTAGAATTCTTAGAGCGTTTCCTCAAGTCGTGATTATATATTAATCCTGGATAATGTATATTTATCTAATTTGTCAGGCAATCAGCATGAAATCATTCTCAAAGGATAACAGTATCGACAAAGCGTCTAGCGCTGATTATCATGTTGTACTGTTACGAAGCCATTGCTATACAAAAAATGAGAATTAGCAAGAATTTATTCGGTCACAAAAGTGAGCATTTCCAATACGCTTTACAAGAGGGGGATCACCAAAATTACCGATCCCGGTAAGTGCATTCGTAGTGACTAATGTCGAGATATAAAGCAAATATTAATACGAAATAAACTTTCTTGCTGATATGGCTGGAAAGTGAGCGGTATTAAACAAATTAATAAAATTAATAAAGGGTATTAAACGGGGCAAAACATACCTGTCTCGGCATGAACGTCGCAATCTTAACATCCTTTAGATCATCACTTGATTACCCCCTCTGTTTACTAACAATTCGATTTCGTTGAAGCTGCATAACATAAATTATCAAGTGTTTTTGCTTGCATTCGTTATTGCTTAATTACACTGCATGATTTTTTTATAATATTTTAGCTGTTTTAATTATGAACAAAAGAAATGTTTTGTTTTTTTTTGCATTCTGGATAATTGTGTAGTGGATACAAATTATACGTAAAAATGCTATGATATAAGAGACGGATAACGTTCCAGTTTCAATTGCAATTCTAAAGTTACTCCCCGGTTGCAGAAATCCATATACATAATTTACAAGAATATGCAACTAGAATAAATTAAAGCATGCTATATCATGCTTACCAATATTTATGTGTTAACAATATTTCAAATGATGATGTCCTGCAAATATTTTTTGGAAGTCTACATGTATATCGTGTTTGACTTGTAATGCTATGAGACTCATATATATTAACCATTCTTATTTTGTGAATAAATCTGGACTAAGTGTGAATTGTTTGCCCACTTGTACTCATTTTTATGTGTTTGTCATGTGTTTTGGCCTGTGTCTTATGGTGTCATTTTGTTACTTGCCTTTTTGAGTTGATAAGAAGGATCTTATTCTGATGAAAATGGAGTTTTGTTTTGTTCATATTTGTAAAATATTGTATTATATATGTGCATATGTCTTCACGGAATTCTGTCATATGATTTATTAAATTTTCAATGGTATGGGATACTGCGAATTTTGACGGATTCTTCACATAAATACATACTGTATCATAGAGCATTTTCTATGTATGATGTAATTAAAGCCACACGTACAGTGTTCCGTAAATCCCCTTAATGTAGGACGAAACTGCGGTTTATTAGCAATTTATTTTAAAATACGTTTTGGTACTCCGTAATGTAACTTTAGTGCGTCACAAGGAGCTTTATTAATTGGAAATGGCGTTTTTTGTACAACTTTAATTCACGCCATATGAAGTGCAGTAGACAAATTACATATGTGTACGTTCAAAAATATTATCATTACAGAATATAAGGTCAGTCTCACAGCAAGTATTTGCAGACATTTAAAGTCATTTCGAGTTTTATGCAACAAAGGATATGCATTATTGTGTGTGCTATAATTAATTTCCCCTTAAATATAAATCAACCCATTACAAGATATACAGATAAATAATCTAATCGTATTTGTTGTTTTGTTTAAATTTCAGTTGTCGATGCCATTGATTTCAAGTGGGTTAACTTCCTTGACTAAACTAAAGGTACACGACTTCACGTAAGTGTCTATTTGCGTTATAATTGTTGTAAAATAATCTTTGAAAAATGGTTTTTTTAAATCTAATACATGTAAGATAAAAACAATAAAATGTCTAGTAAGTTTAGTTTTCAAAATGTCTTTTTAGTTCAAGAGCGGGTAATATATGTGTTAACGATGTAAAACCTCGATACCGAATTAAGGAATCGTGGTATTATTAATATCCACAATGCTGGTTTTCAGGTTGTCAGAGTGAATGCAATTTATATTGCGCTGAAACACATGTTCATACATAGTGTTGTTCGAACTCATGGACTATATAGGGTATTAACTTAATGAACGTCATTAACTTTAGGCACTAAATAAACCTTATAAACTTCATTGATATGGATCCTGGAAGCAAAGTACGGCGCATAAAAAAACAATACTTTGCTCTTTATTGGACTTTAATTATAGTTATTTTTCCATTTTGCGTAACCGTTTGGTTAACGCTCATTTTTTTAAAGAACAAATTGCGCGATTGTTATGAAACTTCAAATATCGATACCGCATATCACGGTCTGCTAAATAATCGCATATGGTGGATTGATTTTACCATCATAAAAATATATAATTGTTTTGCGTTCATTAACTAGAGAATAAGTGTATATAACTTTATATTATTTATATAACTTCACATAAATATGCCTGACATCAAGAGGCATATATAAGTATATTTATTTGTCGTCTATTTTGTTAGCTTCGATGTACCGGTCACCTACCTGCACTTTTCTTTTTACACCGTCGTGAGTGAAGACAGTCGGGTATCTGGTGCAATCAAGGCTCTCGTAGATACCGTTGCCGTCGCGGGAATTGAGTTCGCACGCACGGACACCAAGATCGAACGAAACCATGGTAATTTGTGTTTGTTTGCAAAGCTTTATTTTCCAAATTAGTTTCTATTTCACTAGCTTGATTCATCAATCATCTCACATTTCGTATCATTTATCAGGACAAACGTGTGATTCTGCACACATGTTAAGCCGATAGTATCATGCTAAGGTTTGATATTACATGTAATATCATAATCGTTTCAAATCCAAAAATAAGTCCATAATAAGCTGTTAAGACACAGAATGAACTTCATTATGTGACAATGTTACATTGCAAGTTTGTTGCGGACGTTCCTTGTCCTTTCTGGAAGAAATCATTAAGTGCATATTTCAGAGGAATTTAATTAACCGAGCTTGATGTTTGTTTTGTTCATGAACCAACTAACAAGTTCAATTAAGGCATGGAATACATGAAAACAAGAACACAAGACGTGAAGTAAACCACACGAATGATATAATGTCTGCGACAATTACTTTTTATATTCACTGATCTCTGATATAGCACCCTCGTTTCTTCGTTTATAGCCAATCACGCCAATCGTGAAAGCAAAGCCACTATAATTTAACATTTATTCTTAAAAGTTTTTAAAACCGAACTGCGTTAATAAATACATGTGCCGCACACGTTGGTTAAAGGGGCATATCTACGGTTAAAACGGTATTATATATTCGAAAATGATAGTTTAAAAAAAATGTATTAAGTGTATGGTTGACACGTACACATATATATGTATATAAATATGTATATATATATATATGTATATATAAGTATTATAAACCCTTTTTACAATATATATTGATGAAACAAAAAGCTGTTCACACTCAAGTCAATAATAGTACTTAAATCATTATGAATTAAATCTACAGTATGTACCTCTCCAAGTATGGGGTCTATCAATAATGAGACATATTTTTTTCTTATAATACGCTATTTGTGTAAATGTGGATTTCGAGACCCATTTGATGCGTGTATTGCAAAAAACTATGCCGTTGATATGCCCCTTAAAACACATCGGTGCATACGCAATTGTTATGATATGTTTTCGTGTTTGTTTCATAACACAGCATTGTATATCACGGAGTTTGTCAATACGGACAACTCGGATAAACACATGACACTGCGGGGGAAGATGCTCACCTTGGTTTGTGCGGCCAAAGGGTCTCATGGTATCCGGTTCGAGTGGTACAAGGATGACGCACGCTTGGACACGGCCTTGACCTTGCGCAATGCCTGGGAAACTGTGATTGAGGACCAGGTGCATAACATGCATCTGGCAAATCTCAACCTGGATGTGGTGTTACCTATTGATCAGGGTGATTAGCTAATACATGCGTAAATGCCATATTTCACCCACATACAATATCGGACTCTTAAAAATAAGAGCTAATAAATTCATGGTTTGTCATGTTTCATCGCGACATCCAAGATTCTTTAGAAGGTTTTTCGATGAATGCTCATTTATGGAATTATAATCATTGTTCTGACATGCCAAATGTTGATGTATTTTCATTTTCATATCTAGCATATGTTTCATCATCTGTAGTTGAGGTATGATTGATTGGCTACTTATGGCTGACATCATTCTGCTGACGGTGGATTGACGACATTTTGTAACATTTCGGCATACAAACCGTGATCTACTCGCCAAATGCCGGGGCTCTTGTTGTCGTAGCCTCGCTTATGAAATAATTTTATTTAAAAACGAATTGTACATAACTGTGGTTTTCCGATGGGTTTCATCGCACTAGTTGATTGTTTTGCGTTGTTTTTTCCCTTACCTTATGTTTTTCCATCACTATATGATTATCTTTAATACAAAAGTATAATGTTATTTTTCCCAGGCGTATTTACGTGCAAAGCAATCGACTTTGATGAAGTCCAAACGAAGATGTTAAAGGTCACAGTAAACAACTACCCTCAGGTCCAGCTGGATCCTATGTCTGTCAGTGTCCAGCACGGAGATGCGGTGACCATAAATTGCATGTCTCCCGACGACAGTTGGTTGCTGTTTAAGTACGAATGGTTCAAGGTATGAACATCGATATCATGAAATTATAACAAAGAAAAGTGTGTTATTTGCTTTTCAGTGGAATAGAGAAGGAATGTTACATACCTGTAGTTTTTCGATGGGTTTCATTGCACGAGATGATTGTGTGGTGTTGTATTTCATAATCTCTCGTCACACACAAAAAACACGAACTTTTCCATTAACTATATACCATTTTTTATCATAGTCCTCGACTAATGATGCTTACATTCTGAATATTACACATACCTTATATTACCTACGCGATTTTGTACATGGCAGCATGACGTCATTATGTTGCATACACTAAACCGTCATTCAAAGTACGTGTTTTACAGCCTTTAAATACGTAAACAGAACACCGTTAAATAGAGAATGTCTACCCCGAGCTTGCTTTTCGTAGAGAAAATTCTCACATATTTGAGTCAGATTGTCTATAGCTATTAAATAACGTGTATTTCTCGAAGAAAATTTAATGTAAATGACACAGATTCTATACTTTCAATGCAGTGGAAATGTATAAGAAAAAAATATAATGGAATACATTTTATCTACGACATCGATCGTCAATTGTCAAAAATGTGTTGCTACACATGGACATTCGCGTAGAAAATGTTTACCAGAAATCTATTGTTAACAAGACAAATCTATCAGTTATCTACAACGCCGCACATGTTTTGACTATTTTCTCCACCAAAAGTATAAGAAACAATTTGAATCATGTGTGGCGTCATTAATCATGCGTGTTGATTCTGTCCTAATACACAAACGTATTACGGTTCAAGCGTTCCTCGCATATTTGTGTTAGTAGTACTAATTAAAGAAATTAAAAATTAATGGTCGAATATATATTTCTCACTTATGTTTTCAAATGTAAATTGTAATCAAAACACGATTATTGTTCACAAAACAATACTTCGACGCTTAAGATATTGCTTTTCCTAAACAAACTTGTTAGCTCTGTTTGATTAAAATAATAATTGTAAGAAAAGTAAAGTGTATTAGAGTTTCTTAGGGCGAGGCATTGTTCCGTATTTACATTGACGACACCTTTGTGCAAACAAATATAAACGCAAAATGTGTATGGTAATGTTTCGAGTGTTTCCTAGAAATTATATTTAATGAAATATCTCTAAAAAATCTCTATTTGTTTCTTTTCAATTCAAATCAGAAAGTAACAAGACTTTTTCCGCGTGCGTTTCAGAACGGAATAAAGATTGATACGAATACGAGGTTGGAATACACTGAAGATATGTTTCCAACGGGTCTTCTGCTGGCGGTCACCATGGCTACGGAAACGGCAGAGTACACCTGCAAGATCACCAACGAAGCTGGTGAAGCGAGCGCCACGGCGTATTTGTTCGTCGTACCTAGTATGATCCATTTCATGATTTGTTAAGTGTAGCTTCGAATTGTATAGACGCTCTGACTCAGATATACATTAATTTTAATAATAGCGGTGTATGGAGCATTCATGAATTCCTACAGGTATGATAAATTGTGGTCAGTTGACCTTTTTTTTCATAGATTAACGGTCAAGACTGTATTGTACATTTTGCTTTCCCAATTAAACCACTACGGTTTTATTTAACGCTAGCTACTTATTGATAACAAATGTCTAACTATGTATTATGTATCGTCAATTATTTTGCTATAAAAATTATCTTACAATAGCGCAATAACTTGGCAATTTCAGACTGAGACATAACAAATGTGAATTTGATTTAACACTTAACATTGTGTTTTTTTTTCATATAGAAGACGCCGATTCATCAAGCTTTTGTACAGAAGAAACCGAAGGCTTGGTCACGTGGTCTAATACGTCCGGTGGTCATTTTGACGTCAAACGATGCCCGACAGAGTTCGGAGGTAATAATACGTGTCTTTCTTCTGTAACCAGATCCTACTTATGTGAATTTATAACAAAACAAGACAAGTGCGTTTCCGTATAGTTCCATTCGAAAATACCTTCTGGAGTTATTTCTTATTTGTTTGAACCAAATAATAAAACGTTCGAAGAAAAAATAACGACTCAAATAATTAAAACACATATCCACATTGTTAAATGTAAAGGCGTTTTGGCTGAACCTGTGCTTCAAAAAGTGAATATATTTGAACTACTTTTGAAACTGCATTTTGCTGCAGTGGATACTGTCGGTATTTAAAATTTGATCAATGATTAAGTGCTTAAAAATTGTTTTACAATTCGTACTTTTATGAAACCGTCTCTCGAAGTTACCCACACCCTTTATTTTCCCACACGGATTGAGAATAATTAAGAATTGCATTTGTCCGTGAGTCCATACGTTCCACAGTAGATGTGTATGTGTGTCAAAGCCATGTAGTGGCGACATCAGTGTCTGTTACACATGTCTAGTTTGCCACTGTTAATTTATTCGGGATTTTCGTAATTAAGAAGTTGTCTCCCATTCGGGTAAGTATCACGAGTATCCCGGGTAAAAAGCGGTCCGTCTAAAATGCGTATATGACTCATATCCGCGGATATGACCGAAAAGTGCGGATATGGACGAANTTTCGTAGAGTACGCATATATTGATGACTTAGTACAAACAACACAATATTCTCGTAAACAAAGAAAGACAACATGTATGTTATGTTATGTTCGATATAGATTAACGCTTCACTGACCACAGTGATTCGCTGAACAAAGTGTGATTATATAAAATCTACTGTGTCACGATAGAGATTAACGCTTCACTGACCACAGTATTTCGCTGAACGAAGTGTGATTATATAAAATTTACTGTGTCACATTAGGCATAATTAATATTAAGAACGCTTTATTTTAAAGAAATTATGACTAAACAAATATAGTTCAAGCACAATATTTACTCATGTAGTGTTTTTGTATACTATACAACTCACCCTGATTTTTATATGTTTTAAACCACCTAGAACAAGCAATTAATATTCATCTTGTTGTTTGCTACATTGGTACAAATGTACTCTATACACAATTTCTACTTACGTTCACACTATGGTAATCTTACAAAAATGTATATATATGTGTGTGTGTGTGTGTGTATGTATATGTATATATATATATGTGTGTAAATCGAAGTACAGCTTGATTTTTTAATATTTGTTATTTGCACTCCTATTGCAGAGTTTATCTGTTACTGTCAGCCTTTGTCATTCTTGTTGGAGGTGTATGTCGAACATAGATGTACATGTATTAGCGACCGTGTGTGTATGCTTCCAGGCGAGTGTACATCTTCTTTTGGAACTCGACGCCATTTTTGTTTTGAATGTCTGTCCTTTCACCCTTGACCTGCCCACGTGATACACAATGCCTTGTGCCGACCAATCAAAATTTGTTATCGGAAAACCGGCTCGGAATCGCTCGGCATGATTAAGTAAAAAGCGATGTTAACAAACTGATTGTTTGTAAACACAATTGACTTGGAGGACACTGTATTTTGAGCTCAAAACAAGTTGTATTGCTCATTTTTTATGGTAATGTCCAATAGCATATATACATTGTTTTTGATAACCTTTCTAAATAAAATATGAAAAAAAAAAAAATCGGTAAATAATTACGGATCGTCACCTTTATTGTTACTTTAAATTTGATCAATGATTAAGTTTTTAAAAATTGTTTTACAATTCGTACGTTTATGAAACCGTCTCTCGAAGTAACCCACACCCTTTATTTACCCGCACGGATTGAGAATAATTCAGCATTGCATTTGTCCGTGAGTCCATACGTTCCACAGTAGATGTGTATGTGTGTCAAAGCCATGTAGTGGGGGCATCAGTGAATGTTACACATGTCTAGTTTGTCACTGTTAATTTATATATGTTTATAAAATACACTCTTGATGTTCACATTGACAAGGGGAATACCTGCTTGGCAGTTATAGACTCGGAGTGGTTGATGTCGGTAAGATAAATTCCACAAGCGGGGAATGTGTACAGGGCTCACGAATCTACTTTTACCAGAAAACTAAATAATAAACTCGTTTTGTTTCTCCTGCGTGTCATTTATATCGGTCTTTCAAAGTCGCGTGTCAAACCTGTAAAGACTGAAGTCAAATGATAGACAAATCCACAAATATGTCCAATTAATTATTGAAAAATTATACGTTGGCGCTTTACAGTTTTAAAAGTCTTGTAAATTGGATTTTTAATTTATAATTAGTAATATGTAATAAAAATGGTATTCTAAATAAAATGTACATAGATATAGCATAAATAAAACAGTTACATTTAGTAGTTTCGTGAGTCGTTGTCATTGGGCTTGTAGGGTACTGTGGTATTTGATTTCAACTGTCGTCGTGGCGTCAATATGGGCGTGCTTTATTTTTAACTTATTGTTTCATTTTAAGTTTGCTTCCTTTTGTTGACTTCTATATATCTATATATGTTTTATTTTTATTATTTATTTTGCTCTTTCATTCTTTTAGTTAACATTTATGTTGTCCCATATTGCTTTATGGATATTCACATGTACATAGTTCTCCATCGAAAAGTTGTTGTAATTTCACTTATGTTTAGTTTGTGCGCTTATGAAGTTCTTTACTCAGACTGTAACGTACAATTATTTATAACGATTTGTTTTAATACAACGAACTCTTTTCCACAAATACTATTGAAATTTCCTATAATTAATTATTTTGTTCTTAATCTCAATTGTAACAACCAACAACATGTTCCAAAGCATAGTTTTCAGCTTAAATTGATTACAGCCGACGAATCGGTTGTTGTGTTGCAATACTGTCCTTTATAATTGAGTATTACCAATATGTATATATTATTAAATAAATCGTTTTTAACTCTTGCCTTTCTTCGCAAATTAGGGTGTTATGACACTGTGTTCATAACATGAATGTGGCAATACCATAGCATAAACAAGTTTGGATATATATATCTCAGATCTACATCAAAATGCTGTTCCAAGTGGTAGCTAATAATACTGCGCCTTGCATGTATGCCGAAGAGTACATGCACACTTAACCTATGTAATTACATGCACAAGCATTCAGCAGCATCACAACAATAAAGGTATTACGGTATGCCCGTATGCATAATTGTGTACATACAGGTGTATATAGGTGTGGGTATTTCATTGAGTGCTCTATGGGTGCATTTCCGTGTGAACCCAGAGGACATATACAAGCTGTCTTAATTACTACCATTACACTTAATATCACAAATAATAGCCTGCGGAATAGACATAATAAGTATACTTATTACACTAATTTCGTTATTTGACGTGCATATTAGCACAATCTAACGGACACGGGGCAACGACAGAGCAGTCAGTGCTCGTTGTTCAAAGGTCTCGATCGCTTCAATTTTATTAGACAAACATATATACATGCTTTGCGAGCCAATATGTCTAACTTCCATGATATCAATAGCATCTCCTGCAAAGATGTATTGATCGCAAGTCTTGAAAAATCAAAAAGGTCAAAAGGATTATCGCCAATTATTATAGCTTATGTGTCTTGCTTAGTGCGACGAAAATCGCTTAAATAGTAAAATGGCAAGGATATGTGGTCTATACGTCACTTATAAAATGGCGTTTTTATCTGACTGTCAATTAAGTGTTTTGCAGTTTTTCACTTTTGAAAGATGTGTATAACATTTGACTTAAAACAAAAGTTCAATGCTTTTAACGTAATGAAATATCCGATGTGTCAGTTGTTTTTATTGATCATTTTTTGATGTTATTGTTGCGCTTTAAACATTGTTGGGTGATTGTTTTTGTTTCTTCCACACAGCTTTCTTAAATCATTTGTGTCCGTGTTTCTTTGCATGATAACGCAGATGGAATATGGAATGCAAATAGAATAACGCATTTTTGAATGAAAATAATTTAAAATAGCAATGTTTTGCCTTATTTTAAGAAATGAATACATATTTTGTGTTGGTTATTTATTGCATTTATGTACGAGCTTATCAGTTAAGTGGACCGAACTACGTTTTTTTCTGCAGTTCAGATCCTTTTAATCGTTTTCTAAAGACTGCTTTTGTCTTCTGTTTTGTATTCATCAAATCTAGTAAGTGGCCATATTTATGAGCATAGGTAATAAGTAGAATTGCTTTACGATACTTTAATTGCGATTTAAACGTTCAGAAGTGTTTGATATTTAACAACCTTTTGGAATACAAAATACAGTCTGCTGTATGCTGTTAAGGTAACTTTCTTTGATTTCAAATCTCCTAAATAAGCTTATGCTTTCTGTGCAATTCTCATTACTTTCACGCATCTGCACATATTCTCTATATAGCATAGCATTTATATATTTCTTTCGTTCGGTTGTTTTTCGACTGTTTTTTTGTGTAAATAAACATTACTGGCTATTTAAAAGTGTTTGTATTAAGATTTGTTATTGATATTTTAATGGTTTCAATTGTACTGGTCATTATTAATGTTCATATATATTGATGAATGTGTTGTTTGTTTTGGCTTGAATTGTATTGTTGTATAGTGCACTGACATTGTTTATTACAGATAAATATAAACTACTCTGATGATATAATTGCACATATTTTACGATATAAAACAAATGAAATATTAAAAAATAATCAACCAACGTACAAGTATGTCTTAACATTGCAAATTAAAACAAAAGATGATTAAACGAATCAACACTTGTTTTAAACATTTGTTATCAGTTCTGGTATAATATAATGATTAATGTATAATGTTTTTCTGATTATCAAACACGCGTTGTTTTTTATCCGTGTATATTAAAAGGTAAAACATAACATTAATTTATAAAACATTCGTATAGTAACGCGTAAGTGTGTAGTTGTAGTTTTGAAGATCTAATATTCGTTCTTTCCAGGCAACGCCAAGCGCGATTGCAAATGTGATTCTGTAACACGCATCTGCAAATGGAAGAAACCAAACTTCTCCAAGTGTCAGTCCCTTATGTTGATCTACACGCATGATGAGGTATGCGTAACTCCGCTCCAGATTGGAATGCTCAAGATTTTATTTGTTCTTATTGGACTATATACTTGTAAAAATAAATTATGTTAAATCTTCTCAAGTAATAGCTTTTGTTTTTTTAATAACCAGACATACTCATTTTATTAACAAAAGTAAATAAATACTCATATAGGTACACTCGTAATTTGCAATTTCTATACTAAACAATGTGTACGCCGTCTTAATCAGGTACTGTTGCTTAAGAACGGCTATCAGAAAAACAACATCACCAAGATCTTCGACGATCTGTACAACTTTGCCCTCACCAAGAGGAACGTCACTCTCTACTCGGGCGACATCGATATGGTCGCCGGAATCCTTGAGGAGCTTATCAGTCACGTGCTCTTCTTTCCACAGCTTAGTGCCGGAGACAATAAAATAGATGCACAGGTATGAGTTATTTTTGTCCACCTCAACACCTCGGTTTACACTGCATCTCTTGTTTTACAGCGATGTAATTTAATTACGGCTTGCTTTTGATTTTCTCCCTTCATCATACTAGCATGACGAAGATATCACCCAATTTGATACATGTTGGTAAATTCAATTCTGTTGACACAGCTAATTGGCGCAAAAAAAGTGATGCCTTTCTTTTATTTCACTGGTATGAGTTATTTTTGCCCACCTCAACACCGCAGTTTACAATACATATACACTTCTTTTATTACAGCGATATAATTCAATTACGGCATGTATTTTATCCCTTCATATATGAGCATTACAAAGATAACACCCAACTTGATACATGTTGGTATTCAATACTGTTTATACAGCTCATTCGTGCAAATTAGTGATGTCATTCTCTTATTTCAACGACGTCATACGATGCTTTACGTGTGTTTTCAGTCATTATCTTTTATTAACTCACGAAAGTAGGGCGGTAACAATGTGAAAATGATACAATAAATAGAATATCAAGAGTTTCACACAGACACGTGTATTGTCTTGGAATGAAAACCATAAACACTCGCCAAGGCTAAAGGGTTAGGTTTTCTAAGCCTCACTAAATAAACTTATATGCACTCAACAGTAACCTAGAATTCTCTAAATCGATACCACTGCAAAAAAGTCACAGTCTTCGCAAATGTGAATACTGAGTAATAAATACATTGTTCTACTCTATAATTGTTTTATTCATATTTAAGCCCAGCTATACGATGTGTTACAGAGGGTTGTGGAGGTCATTGGCGCCATCTTGCATCGAGCCTCCACAGCGACGCCCGATGAAAAGCGTGAAATAATGACCGGGCCTAGTACTATAGCAACCATCCATATCCTGATCTCCGGAGCCATCAATTTGATGATGTACGACCCCCTTCAGACCATCTCGTACAACGATGTGATAGGTAAGACACAGTATTTGTGTATAGAGGTTAAAGTCGGAAGTTGTGATGTCGCCATTAATGATATCCCCATTTTTTAATAACCATATTACTGTATTTGGAAACTTACTTTCAATGTTTAGTCAGTGGAATATTACGTTCAATGAAATCCTTAACTCAGGAACTAGTCCAAGTGTAGCGATTTAATTTTAAAATACAAATTCCATAAGAAGAACATGTAGACATATAATCATCCGTGAATGGAAAAACTAAACTAACGAGATTAAAATCAATTCGTGTTTCATGTAGACTGCTTTTCACTTTATGTTCAGTAAGATGTAAGTTAAGGAAAGGAGCATCCGTAAACGATGAACACGACTTATTTAAGGAACGTTCTTTGTGGTGTTTATTTGGGTATTCTGTTTAAACAAATTATTATATATATTTAAATTCATGTAACATCTATATATCTACTAATAAGGTTGAACACTGTATTAATTATATCTGATTATGTTTAAATAAACTGGCTTCGTTCTTAGCAATACGAGAATTGATAAGCATTAGGCGGTGCACAGTGAGTAATTATAGGCACACCAATAATTTGTTTAAATATTTTCCATTTGAATGTTACAAACAAAGTTATCTAGAAAGAAGGAAGTTAAGGGCAAAACAAATGTCTTAACATGTCCAAATAATATACTTATCTGAAATTTCATCCGTACAGAAAATGTTTTAGAATTTAAAGCAAGGTAGTGCGACTAATTATAATGAAATCATTCTATCTCGAACTCTCAATAAAACATGCGACAAAAACATGGCGTATATGCTTTGCTACACTTGAATGTGGCAACGTTTTGTGTTAAAGCCTAAACCACAAATAAATGAGTCGGTCATGTAAATCCCCCTATATGTTGATAGTTGTCTTGATTTTGCGACATCGACTATTACAACCTCTGTTTCAACGGAACAATCCTCTATGCATAAAAAACTCGGTTAAACTCTTGATGTGTAACTTAAAAGCGGGTCGTGACATATAAATAATTGTGCTACATGTATCATATATTTTAGACATCAATGTAGCTACAGTAATGACGGTAAGAGTTGGCATCGATGACGACGACATCACAAATCGAGAAGTTAGATACGGTAAATCTTAATTAAGCTTCAATATATTTTTTTCAAATATATGTTGTTCTAATTATGATTTGAATAACCGACTCCATTTATTAAGGTCAATTGAATTGCCACATGTTTTAAGATTAATAATTATTAATTATAAACATAACGTCTACAGTACAAGTCATTTATGAACTCATTAAAATCAATGAACATGACCATGTGTGAATTGACATTTAAGACGATGAAACAGATCAGGTGTTCTCAGTGACAACAAGCTCCTTAGCCGACTTGCTGTTATACAGGGACGAGGCAATGAGAAACGAGTCCAGGTAAACTTGTAGTTTTCATATCATGTGACTGAAAGGCCAAACGTTGCTCTCGTCATTTAGGGCGATTCATAGCTAGTAGTTTCATATTGCTACATAAACCAGAAGATATGTGGTGTATTTCACTTGACTCATTTTCAACATAATTGAAGGTGTGCTTTTGTCTAAATACCTTGTACATTCTATGTTGGGTGTGTTTATAGGTATATGCAGTTGTATTTCAATACGTTTTTTCTTGAAACATTTGTATATGGGTCTTTCAGAACCAAATACATGGAACATATTAACTAAGCAATAAGTCAGAAATGCAGGCGTCTTTTGAATTCTTGTTGTTAATGCTGATTCAGCATAAAAAGAATCGATTTAAATCGAAATAAGTATTCAATTATTTAGGTCGACATCGTACAATCAAATTTTGTCAAATGTTCATTATAATACTCAGACTATGGGAATCAGGTGACTCAT
Source organism: Dreissena rostriformis (assembly GCA_007657795.1). NCBI lineage: Eukaryota > Metazoa > Mollusca > Bivalvia > Myida > Dreissenidae > Dreissena > Dreissena rostriformis. The sequence goes on along the minus strand of VMBQ01018509.1, from coordinate 271,397 downwards.
TTTGAAACTTTATCAATTAAACGGGTCAATATTTAAAGAACTGTTGTTTTAATTTGAATCGAATGAAATTTGATCCCGTATCTCGGATGCATTCAATGACGCCCGTGTACAAGGATCCGAGGAAAAAAAAAGTTCCAACTGTGAGAGTGACCATTATGCACAATCCACAGGTATTATTTATGTTTTGGTTTGTTAAAGACCTTATGTGTTTGATATTAAACAATCGTAACTGTCCGAAGACGCAGATACCTTATTATTGTATTATTTACATTTTTTTTTCCAGCACATTTTATTTCGATATTGCATATACAATTATGAACAATATCACAAGCATGTAATACAATCAGAAATGAACAGAATAACATATGCAATACATATAAGGTTACCGTAGCTATCTAATCCATGTAATTTTGTGTTGAAAAAACATTTATGGTGTATAGATGAAAAAAGACAGATTCCAGTGTGTATAGAGCACCATTGATGTTTTAATTGAACTATCAGATGAAAAAAGGCATAGATAAAAACAATAATAGGTGCATATAATAATAAAGACATTTGTCATTGAGTAAAGACAAACAATGATGAAAAAGTTGTTATACCAGATGATAAAGCATAGAGAAAAAAAATAGGTGTTTATAATTGTATAATTAAGTTTATGCAACAATGGCATAAAATAGTTCCCATTCAATGTCAAACAATTCTAAACTATTTTTTGAAATTGATATTTTTTTCAAGTTATCATATTCGTACTTTATGTATTTCTTGGCTCCAGCTATGCTTGGAATGCATTTATTTATCCTATATTTGTATAAGTATAGCTTTATAAACAAAATAACATTATTTACTGCACTATCAGACTTTGTCAAATATCCAAGTAGAAATATTGGCATATTAATGAAAGAAAACGATTTACTTGGTAGCATTTCATTAATTATTGCTTTAGTTATCTGACANACTAAAATAAAAAATAAATAAATATATATATATAAAAAAATACATTGCAAAAAGACGCTCCAACCCGTTTTGCAATAAAATTATGGCAAATAAATGTGTGGTGATTTTATTGCAAAACGGGTTTATTTCAAAACGGGTTGTTAAAAAAATTGCAATAAAACACTCCAACCCGTTTTGCAATAATTTTATTGCAAAACGGGTTTATTGCAAAACGGGTTGTTCAAAAAAATAAATTGCAATAAGACACTCCAACCCGTTTTGCAATAATTTTATTGCAAAACGGGTTTATTGCAAAACGGGTTGTAACATAGCTACAAATAAATATCTTTTTAAATGCTAATTATCTAACTCAAATCTGTGTGACTTCTGCGGTGAAAACATTGAAACTATAGAACATCTTTTTTGGGAGTGCAAACACATCCAGCCTATTTGGAATCAATTAGTATCTTTTCTTGAACAACAGCAACTAGACGTTAAACTATCTTTCTTAAATGTAAGTTTCGGAATTTACTAATTGCAATCAATAGACTGTAATAATATTGTGAATTTTATTCTTATATTGATGAAGTATTTTATCTTTAACATGAAGTACAAAAAACAAGTACCAAATTTTAATTGTTTTGTCCATAGTCTTAAATAAAAAAAATAAAATAATCCAGATTGAGAAAGAAATAGCCCTCAGTAGTGACACATTACAAATCTTTGAACAAAAATAGAATCGGATTAAATTCTCATAATGTTTGTCCACTTATATACATTTCAATCTTATAAGATCATTGTGAATATACAAAAAAAAAACACACACAAGTCCAGTATGCTTTCTTCCCACTTTTTACAACTCATCATTTTTTATAACTATTCTTCTGTTGTTCTTTTCTTTTCTCCTTTAAAAAAAAAAACACCTATCACAAACAACCAAAGAAAAAAAAAATCCATTTTTTTTTTTTTTTTTTTTTTTTTAAATCTTAAGGAAACCAAAAAAAGTATATATATTAGCATATCTTGTATAACATGTCTGAACATTATTGCTTTGTACAATCACTTTGTTGTATGATCATATACATGTATACATTGTATTGAATAAATAAAAAAAAAAATATAAAAAAAAATAAAAAAATATTCAGTGTCAATGCGGCATGTGGGGGTATTCGTCACCTCAGTGACAAAGCTCTAGTTCATATTAAATAAGTAGTGCTCGAAGTCCTCAGCAATAACGGAAAACACGTTTTTGTGTGTGTGTTTAGTTAATTACCTATTTACGTTAATCATAACACGTTTTGAGTCTTGTTGACTTATTTGTACCTGAGGTATTACGATGTAATTTACTTATGGAAATTTCATTTCGATGACGATTTAAAATAAAAAAAGTGTTTACATTCCTTACAACTCTTTACGTTTAATTTAAACTACAATCTTGTTTTTGAGAACTTTCAGTCCCGTGTTTCGTTTAGAATTTATAGCCTTCACAGAAGAACTTCGTGAACACTATGGAGATACGTTTTGGCTAGCTCCGTTAAAAGATCGCTTGACTCAAAATCAGAGGATCATGTGGTTAGAATCATGAACCGGCGCAATAATGTTTGTGACGATTTGTCTTGAAGGTTGTTTTGGGCTTTTTAGACCTTCCTCTGATTCACTGAGGGCAGTGCTCAAATAATAGCGTAGGTATAAAGCAGCTGAACAAGAAAACAGTTATTAGTTAAACTGTCTGCCATGATACGAATGAAATACCTATAAAAAAAATAAGCAAATTCGTTGAATTGATTTCCCCCGCCAAACAAGAGCTTTGTCACAGACGTGACGTATACCCCCACATGCTTCATTGACACAGAATATATACAAAGGGCTATTACTCCGTTATTAACAGATGGTGGACAATGCCATTTGGCATGCATCATCCTGTTATCCATATATATACTCATACCGAGTTTCAATGAAATCCCCCAAAGCACTTCCAAGATATGGCTTCGGACACAAAAGTGCCGGACGGACGGACGGACGGAAGGACGGACGGACAACGCCAAAACAATATCCCTCCGCCTTTGGCGGGGGATAATAAAACATAACATACATCCTGAAATACCCACCTCATCTTCCACTCGCTACTAGGGTTGCTTGTCTTGGTTTATTAGATAGATATACAAGGAACGGTTTATACAATATCTGTTATGCGTCAGAATGGGTAAAGCCACACCAGACAGGTAAATGTGTAACATAAACAATGGCAATAAGCATGCAATTAATACAGCAAGTGTCATGTTTTTCATACACGGAAACTCCCTTTAATAAAATATATATTTGGTACTTATTATGCGATCAGAAGTTGAAAGTATAATGTTTGTGCGTTTTATCGATATAACGGTAATGTAAACATTAACTTACAGCGGATGCCACACTTTCGCATTCCATACCCCACCGAATGGATAAAACGGCGGACATATTGGCGATACTGCGTTTGCAGATCATAGCCTTTCGCCTTCTCATGTTGATAGATTGTAGGATTTGACATATACGTCATGTCTTGTTTAACAGATCGAAATAGCATTTTACCGATTAAACAATATCTAATTAAAGTAATACTGCTTGTCCGAAATTGGGTTTGACCGAGTATCATTTAACGGTTCTTACAATAAAAAACACAGGTTTTTTATAAGTTCATTATCAGACATCATATCTGTTTCTAAATTGTTTCTCAACCAAGCTTTGCAATCGTTATGTAAGGGCTGAAACTTTAAAAGCAATATATAAATATTTGATATCGATTTGCGTGTGCATGTACAACGTTTTAATTGCTATTTAGATTGTGCAATTTGTATTTCTATAATTTCAAACGAAACATCAATTTGGGGCATTATATTCGTAAAGTACCACCTAGCTGTATGCATACAGTGGCAGAAACAAACAAATGCAAAACAGTTCATGTGTTTCTCACATTCCCTTTTCCTGAACACACACCACAGTCGTTTATTTTCTTAAGATATTTTCCAATATAAATTGTCCTACTCTTAAATGGTAACTGTATTGACAACTCCATCGCAGTGTTCCCAGATTTTACTCTTACTCTTGTGTTTCATGCATACATGTTTTTATTTGTATTTTCAAGTGGCCACATGCCTTAAATAAAAAGCTATAGGACACATGAAAGGAGTAAAACATCGACAAATAATTATTAACCTAAACAACAAACGACGGCTAACATACTTCAAATATATCTTAACATGTACGAATGTTTTTACAACGCGAAACGGAAATATAATAAATTTCAGCTTAGTGCACACTTGTTCCTCTTAAATACATTTAATACAAGAATTGTCTTATTCTCGTGATTTAAACGCAATTGTTAAATTTCAGAATATGTTAAGAAATTAAAGGAAGTATTATAAGGTTCAAATGCTATTGACCCTACTCTTATATATACACTAACTGTGCAGATAGTTAAATGACGCAATAATTCCTTATTGTTTATTCCGTAAGGATGCAGACTTTAATAGTAATTCCCCAGCGCCATCCAGAATATTAACTCAAGAGAGCGGCTTACAATGCCAACCATAGGCGCCATACAATGTCGTAACATGAACGATAATAACGTTGAAAACATGCACTGTTTCCGTTGCAACAGTTTGATAGCATCTGAAGGTAATGGCCATAAGTTGTGCTGAATTTCTAAAATGAGCATTTTCTTCGTTTTTTTTTCAAAAATACTATCAGAATAGCAAACAGTTTGGATCCTGATGAGACGCCACGTTCTGTGGCGTCTCATCTGGATCCAAACTGTTTGCAAAGGCCTTCAAAATCCGGTTCCAGCACTCAAAGGGTTAAGTGCCTTTGACAATTGGTTTAATGTGCGTCTGTGGGGTTCGATGCTTCCTTTTAATATTAGGGTTTTAAATGTCATTCAGGCGACAATGTCATTAATCCACAACTGATTTATGGCCTACTAACGTGTTTTAAATATAATGCACTTCATAGTAATCTTTTTAAGATGTTGTATAATTCACTATATGTGAACGCAATTTATGACCTTTAAATTGCTAGTGAAACCCCAAGCAGTGCGGTATGTTATATAACGTGCTTCGATTGGATTGAATTTTCACACAATGAAACAACTTCAACCATGTAAAGTTTCAGTCTATGTTATCACTTTCCTTAAACGAACATCGTCTATTAATTTTGTATTACAGACTGATAATTGTAACCTGATGATAAGTTTTAAGTGTAAATTTTCATGTTTCCAAGAACCGAAAGTATTATATCTGATTATATTTAAATATGTTAAAACGAAACCAGTAACTGTATAAATAAATACTTGCTTATGTTTGTATTGACATTAAATATCAGATGATATTTAAAAGATCTATCATTTGTTCATTTATTTTGATGTATTTGTTCAATCACCATGCCATTTGAAACATTGGGAAAACTATTTTTCAAAGAATTGTTTCAAGTAGTTTCAAATGACAAGTTGTTTTCTTGAAAAGTGTGATGATAAATTAAAAAAAAAGTGCTTAATGGCAGAAATGGATATACAAGCAAATAGTAAATATGTGTCCATTATACATACACGACATATTACGCACATGCATTAAGCCCAACTTTCCCAGAACGCGGCTCATATGATGACAGGTCAAAGGTTTTCTAATCCAAGATTGACGAGTAATAAGTTTAAATGTCACTGAAGCAATCATAGAATACTTCTTTGTTATAAGTCATTGTCGGTTGTCCTTCATACGTAGTTGCTGGGGAACACTTTAAGTCGACGATTTGCTGCTTTGATTTCGCAGAATGGGGTTCTGATTCTATACATATCATTTGCATAGAAAAGTAGCGACAAATTTAATATTGAGATAACAATATAAACAAGCGCACCATTGTCACAAGGCTAGGCCCGTCAATAAAGATTGTACAGGTAAAGAAGGTCTCAATTGTTTTGTCTTGATTTACATTTGATCTTGAATTTTGACATTTACCTTTGACATTCTTTTCACTCGCAATACTATGCCTCATATTGCAGATAACATTGTCTCCGGCAAGTATAATATACTGTACACACAGAAAGAATACCACTTACAGCGTCTCCAACCAATATGTTCAATAAACTTTACAAACGGAAGGAATTCAAATTACATTGTCTCCAACCGTTATTTGAAATGAACTGGGCAATAGCGAGGTGTACCGAAAAACCAAAGCATGGATTGCTGAACTAAATATTGAAAAAATGAATAATAAAATAGCTCTCCGATTTAGTAGGTTCTGAAACAAATTTAAAAAGAACTTGCTAACGTTTCTTTATATCGTCAAAAATAAATTCTGTATTATTTAACTACACATTTCTAGACACTGAATGTGTAGAACTATATCCGAAAGCACAATCTCTGGATCTTTCGACACTGATTAATATTGTCAATCATCATAGGAAACAAAAGCCGTGAATAGAAAGTTAGTGGAGTCAACGAACGCACTAAAGACTGTATACAATTTCCTCTATCAAAATATGAAAGAAATGAGCTGATGATGTTTAATCATTAAACCACACAAATTAAAAAAGGTCATATTTGATACAGTCACAATGTGGAGACATGAATTTGAAAGATAGAGTGTTTGCACTGGTACAAAATGCAACTTACAATTGTGCATGATATTAATGTTACATATACATATTGAAGAATGAATAATGAGGTGTATTACATTGTTGTTATTTATTGTAAACACGAATGGTCCTTCATTAATAATTCGTGCACATAAGAATTATAAGGGATGACTATCCAGCAAGATATCACGTATCCCCATGTTGTTGTCATTGAGATAAAATTCGTTTTGGGTAAATGTAAAAGTGGCTGAACTTTGAAATTGTGAATTTTCCTTTCCTAGATGGTAACATCCCTAAAGGTCCTTTCTATGGTATTTACATTTCGCAGTTGGTACGATACGCTAGAGCATGTTCTTGTGTTAAAGATTTTAATGATCGTAATCGTTTATTAACTAAGAAATTGTTAAAACAAGGTTTTTTGTATCATAACCTTCGGCGTAAATTCGCTAAATTTCACTCTAAATATAGTGATTTAATTTCAAAATATAATGTTTCTTTAAAATGGCATTTAACTAATGGAATTTCACAACCATCATTTTATGGAGATGTTTTGAAGCGTGTTCGCAAATGTAAATATCTTAAAGCAAATGCTAGTAATACACTTTTTAATTTAATTAGCTCCTTTTTATCAAAGGGATATGATACTGATGTACTTAAAAACACATGCTTGTTAGTTTTTGATTCACTATATCTTTCTTCTCTTAAAATTTGGGATAATTAATGTAATGACAATTTTATATGTTTGCTTCTATATTGTTCGATAAGCATAGCTGGTTTTATTAGTAAGTCTAGTATACAGTACAGTCGCTTTAATAATATTTAATTTCGTTGATAATTCGATTATTTAGTACAGTCCCTTTAATAATGCTTAATTTTGTTACTGGTGACGTCATCGTGTCTTCCCTCCTAAATACGTCATCGATACGAACAACCGACACTGTTTTAGCTACATGATAGGTACATGTACTCCAGTTTATATCGGTCAACTTTATTCATAATTATTTTTTCTCTGATGGTAGTTTCTTGATCAATTTATTTTTAAGCTTCGTTTTATTTATTTTGAATTAGTCACATAAACAATCAAGTAGGTAATTTGGATCTTTTACACCCAATATTGCTGCTTCTTCCTGTAGGTGCGCGATGATGATCTGAAATATTAACTATATGATGCTATATTCTGAAATCTTTTTTGTATAAAGAAGGGATGTAGTTGATGCGTGTTAGTAATTTCATTTCATCGTGCCTCAAAAAGTTGTAACTCTGTTGCTCTGGTCTCCTTTCAACCATTGAGTAATAAAATAGTAATTAAATTGAATGCGTTTTAATTCCCTTTTATTACTGTTTAATTTGAGTTGCAATGCTATGAGGTTAAATTTTATTTACACTTATATGTATCATGAATATTGCTGGGCCAAGTGTGAGGTTGAGCGCTCATTAACTGGTTTAAACCCCCAATGCTTAGCATTGACCGTTCCAAGGCGGTGACCCCAGCTTTATTCTACTATGTGTATATGTTGTTTCGTTTTGTGCCGTACTGTACCGTTTTGGCAATTGGTTCCTTGCCATAAATAAAGGACCACAGAGGTGTGTATGATAAAACTGCAATACTGCTGCAGCTTCTGGAGTTTCACTTCTTCATATTGAATACTTACCATCGATTTCACACTATAAACCTATATGTTGTTAAAATTGCGAGACATTTTGATTTAAATTTAAGATTGGGTTGATATTACAATAAACCGTGATAGTACTAAGTCCTATTTTCGTTTCTATTAGCCAATAGTCGGATTTCGTGGTTGGTCAACTTTACATAAATGCTGCAATATAATGTAATGCTATTGATGATAGGAAATCTGTTCATTCATAGTTGAGTATACTTCGTGTTATGGTCATATTCCCGTCATTAAGTTGAAAGCACGAAATGGATATTAAAATGGGCAAGTAATGGTTATGATCAGTGACAAAAATCAGAAGAAACACATATATTTGGTAATTTGAGAATGATGTATTGAAGAACAGATTAAAATAGGATCTCATTTTAGATAGTTAATTTTTCTAAACCATTAACGCATATTTATTTTACTGAAACCTTGTCATTGTAATGTATTGTATTGAGAAAATATTTTACTTTTACCCATTAAGCTATGTATTTATCGCACGATATGTTGCTGAAAGGAAAAAAGCTCTTTAGTCCGAATTCAATGTACGTCTTCAATCGCATTTAAACTTATAATTAAGCGCATTTCGTTAGAATACCACATTTTGAGTATTGGTTTTATATTTAATACGCGATATGTTAATGTGGTAGGTAATATTAAGCTAAACACTGTCAACATTGTCTGTATGCGTCACGTTTGCGTTTGATTGAGACTTAACAACACATCGTTAACATCGTTAGCAAAGAAAACCACGATTCCTCCACAATTACAGTGCCTAGGGCTGTATTATTTCTCCCGGAATGAGCTACGTCATTTGACATCATGTTATTAATAAAACAATAGATATATATATTCGCACAGCCATTACTTCATATTTTCAGCACTCTTCAGGTATGTTCTCACGTTTGACAAACATTACTGATAAATGACAGACACTATGAGATCGCATTCCCATCCTTCTAAGAGTAATGCATCGTTTTAGTATGAATCTTATTTTCAATATCGGACTTACGGTTGTCAATTGGTATAGATGTACACGGTAATATGAATGTACCTGGGTCAGTATGAGGTGTTTTTGAAGACGTATATCATAGCGGCTACTTGAACTTAACAATCTCGCTAAATGCACCATTTATTGCAAACCATTAAATAAACAAAAGTTGCTTAATCTCATTTTATTACCACCATAAGTTTGCTGAACTATGCAAACGGTGGAACGACCAGAGTACCAAAACATTTTGTTCTAAATAAATATTGAGTAATTGAACATGAAAGCCGCTATAATCGATTGATTACGTGTCTAAAATAGACTCCAACTTGTCAAAGCAATGAACCTGCTAATGTGTTCAATTGTAGTAAAAACCAGTGCCATTATTTACACATAGATATGGGAATAAACGTCAAGTACTGATTTTGACAGCATCTTCTTTGGGATCTTTAGACAGTGATTAAAAGTGTCAATCATCAACAGCAGGAAATTAGCTGATGTGGTTTCCAATACAAAACTACAATGTTCTGCGAATAAAGTGTTAAACTAGTTCTCCAAACTTTTGATGTATTTATCATTTCAGAACATAACGATATGTTGCATTACAGATTTGCAAAGCATTTCATTTTAAATTCAGAAAAAAAGGTGTCCCGTTCTTAAATTATACATAGTATACAAATGTGAATGTCTTTTATTTATACAAAAAAAATGAAACTTCCGCTCATTAGACAAAAGAGAAACTTTATTTTGTAAACTTTTGTAAATTGTAGCGGGTTTATTTGTATGGCAATGAACCAAGTGCCAAAATGTGTGGTTAAGCAAAAAAGAACGAGAAACAATATCCAATACGCCTAATAAAACGCATACAGCTAAAACTATGAATAAAACTGTTGGGAGAGGGGAGGGGAATAAGGGAACTACACCTGAACCATTTACCAGCGTTATTTACATTTGTTTTAAAATAGCATCGTAATTCAAATTAAATAGCAAAACAGGGTAATACATGTTTATTTAATTACCATTAAATGTTCTAATTTCTGAATACATGTGAAATTAAACGGATAACAAAAACAATTATCAATTAAATGGTATGATTAATAAGATTTAGGGACATAGCATCATTCAGTTAAATATTCAAATCATCGTCATGCAAATCTGGGAAAGACTGCACTTATTGTTTAACGTGGTCTGGTTGTTAACGATCGTTTTATTACAATATATATAAAATCATGTCAAGTGTTTCAAAGAAATTAAAATCGTAAGGCTAAATGCAATTTTATTACAAAAACAACAACTAAATAACGAGATTCCTATTCTTAACATAATTAAAACCAGAAATAAGAACATTATTTTAAATTTTTGTTGCGTCATTCAGCACAAAAATGATTCTGTTATGACGTAATATAAATTTAAGACAAGACATTATAAACAACACCTTACCATCATCGTAACGTACTGACACAAATCTTTTCAAAATAAACTTATTTCGTTGTTGATGCAGTCACTGACTTTATTTAACAGACACAATTATAAGTAGTATTTCAAAATAAATAACATCAAAACAAGTTTGCATATTCACAGCAAATAAAAGTAGATTTCAGGGATCGATTTGATTTTCAAAAATGTGAAATTTTTGACACACATTCATTATTTAACACAGTTACTATGTTATGTCACTTTTATACACAAAAGTATTTCACTTGCAAGGTAACATAATTATTTGTGATTGAGCAGTACCTTGATATACTATTAATATTTATTTACACGTTTGTGTTCGGTGATTGACACACCATTGAATAACCCTTTGTAACACTTAATAAGTCGTCTATGTCTAGAATCACTGAGAAAAAACAACAATCCCCATGCGCTTCATGACAATATATAAATATCGTCTCGACATATTTCTCGAGTATTTGTTATAAACACAATGGACCTCTCAGTCAATCATTAAAAATATCTCCTGCTTTAAACCGGTCATTAAACACGTACTTGAGACAACACCGTATGTCAAAACTGGAATCATTGAGAAAAAACAACAACCCCAATGCGTTTAATGACATTATATTTATATCGCCTCGACATTTTCCCTGGGAGTTTTTTCTCAAAAGGTGCCCCTTAGTCTATCATGAAGATAATTGCTAATCTAAACCGGTCATTAAACAGGCACTTGAGACAAACGAAGACTCAAAACGTTATTGTCTGACGCCAGACCATCTGCGTTTAAAAGTGTCATAGTGTCAAAAGGAACACAATGGTCATTTTTTATTAAAAAATGGATACTTAACATCCTAATAATAAAATATAGGAATAAAAATAACAAATATAAACCAGAACATTTAAAGTTTTAACTAGAAAAAATAATAACTAAAATCATGAATTAAAATTAATCTTTTTTGCTTTCGGGGAAATACCTAGAATTATTTTTCTTAGAAACGTGAACAAGTTTGCATATTTAGATATTTGTTTTCTCACTAGCCACGGCAAACAAAATACAAAGGTTTCATATTTAATGGAATGAGATGCAAAACATATTTTATAAGATGACTGTGTCCTTGACGCTATAAATTCAGAAGATAACCGCAACTAAATCTGGATATTTATGTTCTGATTTGATGACATGTTTGTTTGCCATAATTTAAAGAGCAATATAGGCTGACACTATACGCGATTACTCAAATAGGTTACATTGTATCACTTAAGTTATGACGTCGAGTTAGGTTTCGCAATAAAAAAAAGGAATATGCACTCCTACCATTCACCTTTTGTTGGGAATACTCCTTGATTAAAATACTCATAAACTACCGTCCTTCTCATATATTTAATTTACAAAAAAAATATTGTTACATTGATAATGATGTACACCATGAAACGAGTTATTTTCCATAAGAAGTAAAAATGTTGTTATATTATATTGTGAAAAAATAAAAAGAACTAAACATTTTTTAAAGTAAAAAGAGTTTATTATGCAATCTTGTATTTGTAAGTTATTCATATTTAGGATATCTTTGTTCTTATCATGCCAATGTATGTTTAAATGTTAAATTTTGGGTTATTGCATAGCTTGCACGATCGCATCACCCTTCTGGTCTTAACAAATTTAAAGCTTCTTCGTCACATAGGAAAAATGACAAACACGATTTGTTTGTTTCAAATTCACGAAAAGAAGATATTTAAAACAAACTGCTTGAAATAATATTGTTGGCACACTATCAAAGTTTAAAACTCCCTCGTTAAGTCATTTCAAAGCATTCGTCGCAGTCAATTTCAAAAGCGTCTTGAGTTGCTTTTCAGTTTTGTTCAGCTATTTGTAACTATTCGGCAGTTCATATAAACTTAACATGTAAGCGTAACTAACCAATTAATTTTATTTCCGTACTTCCCATACTTACAAACATTTTAATGACTTCACTTAATGATATCGTATTCTTGAAATCGCAGACACGTTGTAGGCCTAACCTATATACGTTTGCCTAAAATCTGTGACGTAGCAAATTAAAAAACAACAACATAAAGCGCGCTTTAAGCCTGTACAACGATGTTGAAGTTCTATGCATAGCGACACTCGCTTTAGGCGAGGATATGTTTAAAATACCTCGTTACCAAAGAAAACTGCGTTTTCCTCCATAATTATGGGGCCTTGGCCTGTCTTATTTCTCTTGGACTGATTACAGTCATGTGTCAACACGTTATTAATAAACGTTAAGATAACATAGTACGTCGTGGTCATTCATATGTCTGTTATGTTATTGTTCGAAGTTTGAGAAACATTGCTGATCATTTGTGTAGATGTTTATTCGCATCGCTGGAGTGTGTAAGAACTATACTTTCTTGACGGATGGACGGCGAGAAAAAAACTAAATGTTTAATAATAAAAAAAAACACACACACATTAATTAACGCTGTTAAGGTTTAAGGAAAACAATACTGGGGTTTGTATAGCTTTTGATTTGTGATACTGATTGGTTATTGTAAACAATAAGATACTGGTTGTATGGTATGTAGTACCCTTTATGCTTTAAGTCATTGGCTGGATAAATAGATATAAAGAAACTCCCCATACAGACATGACAAGTATATTAACTCTTTGTTTTGCCATCCATTAGTCTTTTTAAGTTTTTATAAAGGCAAGTGCCATATTAAACAACATACATGAGTCAATTTCACTGCTTAAAATGATATCATTACTCTATATTTAGAATCTGTAGATCCATGATGTCACATAAGACCCAAACTAAGTTTCGTCAATTTATTCTGTCCTCGTTAGATTTTAATTTCTTATTGTTAGATTTGTGACTTGAGTCACTGTTCATAGTAAATATATTATCATAATTTTCAATACAAACAGATGCATTTATGCAATAGTTAAATACAAGTTTATGTATTAGGTACGTAAAACATTTAACAACTAATGTTATGCAATAACAGTAAATTATTATGAAACATTCCTTTACTACACTCTACACTGACTGAATGTACATAATTCCCTATAAATCCAAGACGCCATTCTTTTTCGAATCTTTGAACGGACAATGCCGTATGTCAATCATCATCAGCAGCCCTATTTACGCAAGAATGGCAATCGATGAAACTCGTCCATTTAAGGCTACAGTTTACTCTGTCATTTGTGACACAATCTAAGGCATAGCGAATGATATTTCAAAGGAATAACTATTAAAGGAATGGTTTGTTTGAAAGTAATATACTTTTCAGTTTTACAAAATCTGAGCCGAGTCATGTGAAAATGGGTCTCATGTCATTTATAACCACCGTAGCTCATCCTGTCCGATAATGAGATTCGGGAAGCTTGCGTGACTTATAGAACAATTATATTATATATTTAATGAAAGAGTGTTTATCACTGCGGTAAGGTTATTTCTCTCATTAGTAGATAGATTTAATAATGCCTTAGAATGACAATGTGTTGAAATTATTAGCGTTTCGCAACCATGCACAAACGGGATATAATAATTATACTGCAATCTTTGAGATGATGAACTCATATACACATTTTTCTTGCAAACGTGAAAATTTGTATAGTACAGTGATAAAGCATAGTTCAGTTAGTCCATGTACATGTAATTTGTTCATTGTTTGTACCTCTGAATGGTGTTTGTAACAAGAAGTTAAGACAGACTTATGTTTAATAGATACGGTTTTTAGAAATCATGGTAACGAATCGACTTTAAATGTCATCAGTTTACTAAAAAGAATAAAACTTCAGACATTTTTTGAATGAATAAAGCGACTATAAAACATGAAAAAGACGTTTCCCTGCACAATTGTGTTGATAAATTGTACTTGTATCGACTGTGTGCTTATAAGTACGCTTAAGAATTTCCAGGGCATTTGTGTTGGAAAGGAGATGGTCGAAACACAATCATATATATTACAATTGGTTACCGGACCATCACATACACATCCAGAGAACAGGAAATTAAAATATAATTATCCTTTCATTTGTAGAAAGTTATTGGTAAATGGCATATTTTTGTTTGATATCTTAAGATTATAGACCGTAAGCGAAAGCGACAAATAGCATTTTGCTCAACTGGGCGTAAAATATTACAAGACATTAAAACATGCCTCTGCAGAAATATACAAAAATCATTGTCAGGATGTGATATAGATCTATAGTATCATAGCTATGTGCCGCGTTTACAATATATAGAAATAATAAACACTCGAGAGACATTATCAGATTAGCAATTCTTGTTAAGACCCTTTAGACTTGTATTTATAACAACATAGCAATTTCATAACAATACAGGGCATATCATACACAACGACTTGGCTAAATGGAAACTAGTTTCGGTGTATTATTTGTCTGATGCTCCCGATCTTTAAAATAATGATAATAACACTAACATGGAGGCTGATTTGATTATATCTTTGAATTGATGGTGACATGAGTTTTATTCATTTTGGTTGTGACTATCTAAATTGTGCTTTTGTGCTGTGACGATTTGTTGCTTATTGTGTCACTTGCCTTACCTTAAAATTATCATACTTTTACCTTTCGTTAATCTTGTAACACATATAGATTAGGGTTGTCCTGTCATAAAAAACATGACGATCATTTCTAACGTTATTCTATGCGACGTATTCTTTATTCAATATGTTAATATGTTATCAATTGCTATATTTAAAACAAATGTATGGAGTCTTTGAAATTAATTGTTTTTATTGTGTACATTTACTTTCCTATTTCATATTCGACAGCGGGTGAGGTTTAAAATGGTCTGGTTGTTTTGACACTGAACACAATACACACAATGCATTATCCTTTTTGCGTATAATAGGTACATACCATGCCTCTTGCCGCTCGAAATTCTTGTATGACACAGTGTTTTGTGTGTATTATAATTGTGGAGTTAATATAAACATACCCCTATAATGATTAGTACGAACATGCATGTTTGAATCGAAACTTACACAAATGCGCAGCGAATAGAAAAGGCGATTGAGTTCCCTCGGCATTGGTTACTAAACCACAAAACGTAATTGTAATATTTGTCTGCAAAAACTAGTTGCAGCATGATGGCATTGTCTAATGTCTGTGATACGCTTGTAACAACTCGCTAGCCACGATTTTGTCCTCAATTTAGGTGCCTAAGTCTGCATTTTTTTCTCCTCGAATTATTAACGTCAATTGACATTCTTCATTAATAAAAGATGGGGTCACATTTTGCGTCTTTTCTATTCATAAGTAATCACGGACTGTTCTCAGAACATGGCTTGTCTGTTGTTACATTATTTAATATCATGACAGATAACGGTTATATTCGATGTTTGGATCATTTCTCGGAGTCCAGCTTAAATTCCAAATTATTTTATCTTTGGTGAAATCAGAGCGTGTCCCTTTATTTTATGTAAAGAAAGAATTATAAGTTTTAAGCTTATCTATGGTTATCTAAGTCCAGTTACGATGCTGGTTTAACCTAATTAATGGTTTAATCAAACATCTAGATATTACACACATATTATGTATGACATAAACTTTTTTAAGTAAATAAAACAATTTTGTACGGGAATGGCATGCAACAAAATATTACATAGATAAACTGTATCACTATTGTGCGGTCTAAGCAGAATGCGTTAATTGCTGAAAAAAAACGACTTATGTAAAAATTTAGTCCGCTTCAATATGTCGGCAAAATATTTGAGAAATAGAATCGCAAACATTTAATGCAACAGATCATGACACAAGAGTATGCCATTGGTTTCGTATGTATGTCACAGAATCTGAGTACCACTTTTACCTTTACCACAAACTCATGGAAAACATGTTAAGTATTTTAATTGACATAAATCGGCATATTGTTATATCTGAAAATGTTTATTTTAGATCGAAAATATCTGTTCCTTGTATCTTTCCATACCCCGATGACTGGATGAAACGGCAGACATATTGACAAGTTTGCGTTTGCAGAGCATTTTTCTGATTAAACATACCACTCCTGTAAAAAGTAATACTGCTTGTCCGCCATTGGGTTTGACTGAGCATCGTTCAACGGCTCGTACAAATACACAATTTTCCATTGAGCTTCATTATTTCATTATCAGACATTGTATCTGTTTCTAAATTGTTTCTCAACCAAGCTATGCAATCGTTATAGTAGGCATGAAACTTTTAAACCAATACATTACTATTTTGTATTGGTTTTGCATTTGCATGTACCACGTTTCCTTTGCTATTTAGATTGTGAAAAGTTTATTTCTATTATTGCAAACGAAACAATAATTTCGGGAATTATATTCGTAAAGTACCACCTAGCTATATGAATACAGTGACAGATAAACAAATGCAAAACAGCTATTGTGTTTTTCGCATTCCTTTTTCCTGATCAAACACCACAGTCGTTTTTTTTCTTTAGATATTTTCCATGATAAATTGTTCTCTTCTTAAATGGTGACTGTATTGACAACTCCATTGCAGTGTTCCCAGATTTTACTCTTACTGTTGTGTTTCATGCATTAGTATTAATGTTTAATATTGGCCACTTGCTATTAATAAAAATACTACCGAAAAAAAAATGTATCTCCTGACAATGTAAGTTATCACTAAGAACTTACCAGTATTACAGGTAAAATTGTCTCTACAGATGTAACCAAAGGAGTAAATACTCGACACATAATAATTAACCCTAACAACACACGACGGCTTACATACTTTAACTACATCTTCAAGTTATTTTCATTAACAGATGTTTTTATAACGCGAAACTAAAATTAAATCAATGTAAGCTCACAATTGTTCCTCTTATACACATTGAATACAAGAATGATCTCATTCTCGTGATTAAAACGCTATTGTTATATTTCAGAATATTTGCAGAAATAGTATAAGTTTCAAATGCTAATGACACCACTCTTACATAAGATACAAACGCGGATAGTTATATGATGTAATAATTCCTTATGTGTTATTCTGTAAGGATGGATACCTCTGCCAGTAGTCCCCCAGCGCCATCCAGAATCGTAACTCAAGATAGTGGCTTACAATGTCAACCAAAGGCGCCAGACAATGTCGTGACATGAACGACAATCATGTTGAAAAATGCACTGTTTCCATTGCAACAGTTGGGTAGCATCTAAGAGAAACGGCCTTAAGTTGTTTTTGAAAGACAACCGGTATAAGTCGACAGGACAATTGTGATTTTCCCCTATAATGTGCTTATGTGAGGTTCGATGCTTCTTTGTTTTAATTATTTGGGTTTTAGTTGTCATTCAGGCGACAATTTCATTAATCAACTACTGATTTATGGCCTACCACCGTATTTCGAATGCATACATATCATAGTAATCTTTTTGAAACATTGTATAATGCATTATATATAAACGGAAATTTATGACTGCTAAATTAATAGTGAAACTACCAGCAGTCGGTTATGTGATACAACGTGATTCGTTTGGATTGATGTGTCACCAAATTAATCAAAAATGCAAATGTTCAGACTATTTTATCATTTTCCTTAAACGGACATAGTCCATTAATTTTGTACTACACACCGATGATTGTAACCCTATTATAAGAATTAATTGTAACTTCTCGTGCTTCCAGGAAACCTTAAATATGTAGAAATGGAACGAGTAACGGTTTTCATACATATTTTGTTATGTTTGTATTGGCATTCAATATCACATACGTATATACATCTCGGTACAGAAAGTGAAGGAAGTACAGTCATTTATTACTCCATATATTGTAAATATAGTATTATATGCTATGTCCATCACTAGCCATGTATCCTTGAAATATAGCGTGGCCATGAAAAGCAGGTGCAAGTGTCAATGCGCATCATAGGCTGATATTTAATATGAAAAAGAGCCTTCATTTTAAAGATGTATGAGTTCAATCACTAAGCAGTTTTACAAATGTTTCAATCTGTTTCAAATGACAAGTTGTTTTCTCAAGAAGTTTGATTATTCAGTGAACAATATCGTGCCTTATGACAAAAAATACATGAAATAAAATGCTAGATATTTGTCCATTATACATCCATGACACACAACGCACATGCACTACACACAGTTTTCCCAGAACGCGGCAATCATGAAATACTTCTTTATTATTAGTCATTTTTCAACGGTTGTCCTTTATACGCTGTTGCTAGGGAACACTTTAAGTCGATGATTAGCTGCTTGGATTTGGCAGAAAGGCGTTCTGATTTTGTAACTATCATTTGCAAAGAACAAAATAACGTGACGCATTTAATTTTGAGATACCAAACACATAAGAGTGTGATTGTCACAATGAAAATTCCGCATGAATGAGTTCCTTTATATTTGACTTCAATTTCACTCGCAACAATCCGTATCATAATGCAGATTACAATATCTCTTTACTGTACAAACGGAAGTATTTTCCCTTACATTGTCTCCAAACATTATGTTCAATATACTGTTCAAAAGGAAGGAATTCCTCTTATATTGTCTCTAAACATTATGTTCAATATACTGTTCAAAAGGAAGGAATTCCTCTTACATTGTCTCCTAACATTATGTTCAATATACTGTTCAAACGGGAGGAATTCCTCTAACGTTGTCTCCAAACATTATGTTCAATATACTGTTCAAAATGAAGGAATTCCTCTTACATTGTCTCCAAACATTATGTTCAATATACTGTTCAAAAGGAAGGAATTCCTCTTACAGTGTCTCCAAACATTATGTTCAATATACTGTTCAAAAGGAAGGAATTCCTCTTACAGTGTCTCTAAAAAACATTATATTAAATGTACTGGGCAAGCGACAAGGAATACCGGAAAACCAAAAGATTGTTCGCTAAACTACATATTGAAAGATTGATTAATAAAACAGCTATCCGATTAATTTAGTTCTGCAACAGACGTATAATGAACCTGCTTACGTATCTTTCTATCGTCAAAACTGGTGCTTAATTCTTTAAATACAAATGAATACAAAATGAATATTTAGAAATGTATCCGAGAGGACAATCGTTGGATCTTGAGACATCGATTAATATTGTCAATCATCATATGCAACCAAATTCGTGACTATTGAATTAGTGGAGCAAACATATGAATTAAAGACTGTCTGTAATTTCCTCGTTCAATAGATATAGGAAATGAGCTGATGAGGTTACCGGCATAGAACTACCATTAATTATATCAGTTATAAAAGAGGAACACTTCGATGAGTGCACCCAGCGCCACGTTAATAATCTCGACAACGATCGCAGTTTTTGAATGATAAATTATTTTGTTTAGTTAATTTTGACGGAAAAACACACTTATTATAAGCGTTCCTATTCAATACCGTCACATCGAAGAAACATGCACTTGAAGGCGAGAGTATTATCACTGGTCAAACATGAAACTAGAAAATCTGCAAGATATTAACGTTACAAATACATGATAATAATTGTTTGTATTAATTATAAAGACGAATGAGTATTTACTTATAATTTTTGCACACAATAATTAAAAGGAATGACTATCGGGCAAGATATCGCGTATCCTTATTTTTTCAATGTCGGGACTGAGATTTAATAATACATCGTTAGCAAAGAAAACCACGCTTTGTCCACAATTACAGTGCCTATGGCTGTATTATTTCTCCGGGAATGATCTACATCATTTGACATCGTGTTATTAATAAAAAGTTACGATCGCATATTGCTTTGTTGTACATTCGCACAGCCATTAATTCATATTTCCAGCAAAGTTCACGTATGTTCTCACGTTTGACCAACACTACTGATACATACCAGACAATATAAGATCGCATTTCAATCATTGTAAGAGAAATCCCGGATTGTGCCAGCAATTTTAAGTATCAAGGTTGTTCATAATATCGGACATACGGTTGTCAATTGTTCTAGATGTAATATGTAAGTATCGCGGTCAGTATGATTAATCCCATTGTATCACCTCCCAAAAGTATGATGAATTTAGCTCATATAAAGACATCATATCTGTTTCTAAATACTTTATCAACTAGGCTATGCAATCGTTATGGTAAGGTGAAAACTTTAAAAGTATCACATGACTTTTTGATATTGGTTCTTTTGCATGTACAATGTTTGAATTGCTTTTTATATTGTGCGAGGTTTATTTTTTTCATTATCTTCAAACGAAACCTCTTAATCGGCATTTTATTCGTAAAATACCACCTAGCTACATGTGTACAGTGGCAGGAAACGAAAGCAAAAAAGTTCTCGTGTCTCTCGCATTCCCTCTTTGCTATCAGAAACCGCAGACGTTTATTTTCTCGAGATATTTTCCAACATATAATGTAAATTTAATGTCGTTTTGGGAAAGCTTGGCTTTATGAATTTGCGCCAAGTGTCGTCCCAGAATAGCCTGTGATGTCCGCTTATCAGGGGCGACACTTTCACTTGTATGGACATTCTCTTAAAAAAATAGTGTATTCTAACCGAAAATGCAGTTTAGTTGGAAAGTCTCGTCTCTGATTAGCCTGTGCGGCTTGCACAGGTTTATCTTTGACGACACTTAACGCACATGCGATTAGCCGCGTTTTCCCAGATCTATGTTCATTTTTAACTTTTAACGTTGTTTTCTATGCATTATTGTTTTGTATTTTGCATTGGTCACTTGCGTTAAAAAATATAACCAGAACCATTTATCTCCTGAAAATATGTGTCGTGTTCTGAGAAAACTGGGCATAATGCTTGTGCGTAAATTGTCATCCCAGATTAGCCTGTGCAGTCCGCACAGGCTAATCCGGGACGACACTTTCCGCCTCAACTGGATTTTCGCTAAGAAGAGACATCATTTAAACGAAAATTTCCATAAAAGCGGAAATTGTCGTCCCTGATTAGCCTGTTCGGACTGCACAGGCTAATCTGATATGACAATTTACGCACAAGCATTATGCCCAGTTTTCTCAGAACACGACACATATTACTTATCAGTAAGTACTCACCAGTATAATCAGTCAGCTTTTATCTACAGATATAACGGAAGTAGTAAAACCCCTCGACAAATAATGATTAGCATGAACAACAAACGACGGCTTATACATGCCAACTATATCTCAACATTATTTTCATTTACATATGTTTTTACAACGCGAAACTTAAAAATAATCCATTTTAGAACGCATTTTTTCCTCTAAAATACATGTAATACAAGAATGATCTCATCCGCGGGATTTAAACGCAATTTTTAAATTTCAGAACATGTGCAGACATTAAACATTATAAGTTTCAAATGCTATTGGTACCACTCTTAGATATATAAAATAAATATGCAGTTATTTTGCATGACGTAGTAAGTCCTATTTTTTCATTTTGTAAGGATGTATACCTCAGTAATCCACCAGCGCACTCCAGAATCTTAACTCAAGATAGTGGCTTACAATGCCAACCATAGGCACCTGACAATGTCGTGACATGAACGACAATGGCGCTGATCAACTACAGATGCATGGCTTACCGCAATGTTTCGAATGAAATGAACACCATAGTAATCTTTATTTTTAATATCGTATAATGCACTTTATGTGAACAAACTTCATAACTGTTAAATTGCTAATGAAACCATCAGCAGTGCGGTATTTGATACAAAGCGTTTTGATTGGATTGAATTTTCAACCACGCACACACTTTGATAAAACGAACATAGCTCATTAATTCCGTATTACACACATATGATTGTGACGCTATTATAAGTATTAATTATAACTGTGCATGCTTCATGGGAACCGAAATAACATCGCTAAGTATTATTGTCAAATATGTTGAAATAGAACTGGTAATTTTTTAATATATTTTTTTTGTATTGTTTGTATTGGCATTTAATATCACACACCTCTGTACATCTCGGTGCAGAACGTTGAGGAAATACGTTAATTTATTGCTCCGTATATACCCAATATAGTATGATATAAGATGTCCATTAATAGCCATGTATCCTTCAATGATAGCGTTACTATCAAAGTCTGGTACACCTGTCAATATGCTTCATAGAGTAATATTTATTATTATAAAAGCGCCTTCACTTGAATGATTTATTAGTGCAATCGCCATGCATTTTGATACGTTCAAAAGCTATTTTTCAAGGAAATGTTTTAAGTTATTTCAAATGACAAGTTGTTTTTTCGAGACGTTTGATTAGTCAGAGAAATAACGTAGGTAATGACGATAAGAAAAGGCATAACAGCAAAAACTGCGATATATATTTTTCCATTACACATCCATGACACATTAAGCACATGACTTGAGCACAGTTTTCCCAGACCCCATATGTTGACATGTTACAGGTCTTCTTATCCAAGACCGACGATTGCTTTCTTAATGTCACTGAAGCAATTATACATTACTTCTTTTTCATTAGTCATCATTTGACGGT
Organism: Dreissena rostriformis; assembly: GCA_007657795.1. Lineage (NCBI taxonomy): Eukaryota > Metazoa > Mollusca > Bivalvia > Myida > Dreissenidae > Dreissena > Dreissena rostriformis. Next base: position 248,375 of record VMBQ01018509.1, on the reverse strand, counting down.
TGTCCTTTAAAGGTATTTACTGAGGAACACTTTACGTCGACTATTATTTGATTTCGCTGGAATGCGCTCTGATTTTAGAACAAACATACTTTGTTATAAAACTTATATTCTACAACATATATTATTATATAATTTTAATACTTGATTTATTATGGGGTAGGTGTGGGGTTCGACTAGCGCCAACACCGGTTTTAACCCCACATGTTTTGCAGTGAACGTTCCAAGGCTGTAGTTATCCCAGTTTTAATCGTATTATCGTTTGTATCTTAGTATGCTGTTGAACAATTTGGGTTCAAAATTATGAGTATATGAGTTATTTTTCAAATATATGTCTAGTACGTATAAAAAGTTCCTTTTAAGGTATATTTTCTAAATGAGATGACTCTGTAAAAACTTTTTTTCTCAAAGAAGTGTCATTTATATAAAAAAACACTTAGTATTTCGAAAATTGAATATTTTGGGACTCCACTCAAATCAGGATAATTATTAATTTGTGTTTACGATTATTCCGTGTGATTCTATGTGAACATAAGGCCCGATTTGTGTATGTATTGCACTGAAACTCTTAACCAAAGAACAAAACCAAAACAGTACATTTGTCTAGCTCATATAATTTTCCATGTCAGAAACCACTGCAGTTCATTTCCCTTATATACATTTTTAAACGATAACATTAAATGGGCTTTTCCTAAATGGTATTTGAATTGATCAATTCAATTCAGTGATCACAAATACGGGTGCTGACAAATGATTGATCAAAAACTGATATTTTATTAAGTACACTATTGTTCATTTACGAGTTTGCTTGTTATAAAAACAAAAACTACGCCTACACGGTTTAAATTTCAGAACAAGTTGCCTGAACAAAGTAAATTTGTATATTGGTCCATATTTCTCAATTGTTTTAGTATCACATAGGATACTAATTAATCTGATTTCTATATTTCATATCTAAAAAGAGTTGTTATTGTCGCTGATGGATTTCATTAGTGTGCACCAAATAACTGGACTGCAGGCGATCCATGCGAACAATCAGTCCACCTGATGGCTGTAAATCAACCAGTTTAATGAAACGTTTATTATCATATGTAGACGTAAATGCATCACTTATGCATCAGTTTTTATTTTTTATTCTTTTTGATTCTGCATATTATTACAGAAACGACGTATCATATAAGTAAAATTGTCAAATTAAATGATAAATATAAACAGCGGAAAGCGGATATAAAGTCATGTTAAGTCAGTTACTCATTGAATGTACTTTAAATTTACTTTAAACACTGAAGGTTGTATAATCTATTTCAAATCAATAAAGGGTTTTATCCGACCTATTCGAACAAAAGCTGATATCATTGAAGTATTTAGGTATTGTCATCTTTTTCTGAGACATGGACACACTTATATAATTAATTAAATATACTAGTTACTGTAGAGAAAATATATCACTTTTGTTCTAGAGCACGAATACGTCGGAATATTGTTTTTACATTAAGCCATGTTTTTAGCTTCTTGTATATCTAATATTAATGGCAAAGGAGACAAACTTCAATATTTTTGACGTTACACTGACGAATGCAGTATCACTCAGAAATCGAACATGCAATCATATGTATTTTACAAAAATGTAAATAAATTATGGATGAAATTAAGCAGACCAAAATCGACGAGGATAGGATTCGAACCCACGCGGGGAGACCCCAATAGATTAGCAGTCTATCGCCTTAACCACTCGGCCACCTCGTCTATAGAATTGTCTTTACACTTAACACATACACATTCATACATATACTAATAACGTACACGTTAATGAAGTAAAAACACACTTTATTTGTCTAAGTCTAAACCTATTTATTTTAGCTCAATTGCATTTAAAGTACTTACTACTTATTTGAAACACTCTCGATTCGGTTTCCTGGGACTAGAACCAGTACTTGGTGTCTAAAGAACGCTCCCACTGTGGTAATCGAACCCGTGACCTATCGGGATGGATTTGTCAAGGAAAGGAATACGTTAGGAAAATATTTCACACGGACATTTTCCTTTTATGATTAAACCTTGCTAGCACTCTAGAAGTCACATGTGTTTCCCAATCATCATGTAACTTGGTAAGAAAGATAGTTCTAATAATATCTCAGTCGAGGTATAAAATGGTTCCGGAAACAACAAATAATCTTCCCAGGACAGTTCAATTTGTCGGGTGAGCGACCTTTGACCTTCTTATTTGCATTTCCTATATGTACTGATCCTGCACACGTTACACAATACTATTATACAAAGGTTAAGATTATGTTTGCCGCGTTTATCATTATGTGGAAAATAAAGTTTATTACATAATATGGTGGTATCTGGCCTTATACGAGATTGTTTGGCCATACACAAACTGCAAATCGCAGTATGTCTCTATCGTGAGAACGGTCCATATTGTTGGCGGCAAATTGTATTCCACTTGCGTTGTAACTATGCTTTTTTCAAAATAAACTAATGATAGTGTAATCCCTTAAGAAACCATAATACTAACTTCATGGATTCATTAATATATATTTGCATTAGTTATTGTTAATTTTAGTTTATAATAAGCATAATTTGTAAATAACATAATCATATGAGAATAACAGATGGTTTACAAGTACAAACAATAAAACTCAATTCCCAGATAACATATAAATATTTTTTTTGAAAAAAAACAGTCTCTTTCTCGCTTATAGGTTTAAGACAGAAATTCGGTCGGGGTTAACGAACTATAACTGTAAACGTAATTAGGTCAGATAAACACATGTTTCCAATACCAATAATATTAGTCATAGTGCTTGCGTATGACGTAAACCAGGAAAAAGGTTAAAACAACTTGCCATAAAAGGGAAAACCTATTAATAACACACAAACGAACTTTCTTACGGATATTCCGGAGATTGTCGATTTATCACGATCAAAGCCTCCAAAATACTGTTATTTAATGCTATGTCTGGCTGTACAAAGTTGACTTGTCTTGCAGGAAATAAACTTTGGACTACCTTAGACAAGATCGTTGGTTTTGAATTAATATCATCAACAACCAGGCAAGGAACATATTTAATAATTAACGCTGAACGCAGCAATAGAAATACAATTTAATAAATAAATAAGAGTAACATTCAGAGCACGGAATCAATAATGAAATATCCTAAAATCATCCGAAAGATCCCGAGTAAGAAATAAACATTAATCAATCATACATCTTACGGTATGATAACTTGGTCGGAGAATACGGTTTTGGATGAATTAAAGATTCTAAAAGGATATCACAGGAAGTTTGAAAAATATCACAGGAAGTGTGAAAAATGGATATATGCAATGGATATCACAGGAAGCGTAAAACACAATCATATACAAACAATTATCTACAATGAAGTTTTACAATGTCTTACATACATTTACACAACATTGACCTGACTCCGCCAGCCACGCCCATATCACCGAAGCAGACGACAGTCCAGCCGGATAAACCATCAAGATCAACAAAAAGTGATTCAAAATTTATTTACAAACACCAGAAGACTTCGTTAGTAGTGTAAAACGACATGCTAGACAATTAAGATCAGATTTTCATAAACAATTAGATTCCGTTAAGACAGTTCGAAAAATAACATATTCTTGCAAACCATATCGTAGATATTAAACACGATCAGATGTACCAACCACGGACGAACAACAACTAATACGACCAACAACGCAACCACTATCAACACCAGAAACCGATTCAAACAAACCAGAGGGACCCAACCAACTAGATGACCAGACAATCCTAACGTCAATACCAGTATTCCAGTCACATCAAACTGAGGAAGACACGACCTATTTTCCGAGTCACATCACACTGAGGGACGACAATATATAGAAGTGAAACTCCAGCTGCTGGAGCAGTATTGAAATCTTATTACAAACAATTAGTTGGTCCTTTATTTATGGCAAGTGACCGATTGCCGAAACAGTACAAAACAGCACAATACAGCACAATACAAAACAACATAAACACAAATAAGAATAAAGCTGGGGTCACCGCCTTGGAACGGTCAATGCAACGCATTGGGGGTTTAAACCTGGTTATAGAGCGCTCAACCTCACACTTGGCCCAGCAATATTCATAATACATTTAAGTGTAAATAAAATTTAACGTCATAGCATTGTAACTCAAATTAAACAATAATAAAAGGGAATTAAAACGCATTCAATTTAATTACTATTTAATTACTCAATTGCATTGAAGATACAAGAGTAACAGAGTTACAACTTTTTGACGAACGATCAAATAAAACTATTAACAATTGTCAACTACATTCCTTCTTTATAGAAAAAGATTTGAGAATATAGCGTCACGGAGTTAATATCTCAAATAATCATCGCGCAAATACAGGAAGAAGACCTATTTCCCGAATCACATAACACTGAGGGACGACAAGACATATTTTCCGAGTCACGCAACCAGGAGGGATGGATAGATCTGACATTAGAACCAGCAACGAAAGGGTTGTTTCCCAACTTCAGATTTGAACTTCCGCAGTACGACGATTCAAAAAGACACTCTGAGGATCAATCTTCGACAGACGAACAGTTAATTAACATTCCGCGAGAACATTACTTTGGATTAAATAACGCTAACAATGTGTTATCAAGTAATCCAATAACACATTCTAAAAGTGATAATATTGACTTGTGTAGGCCGAGGCTTCCCGCAGAGCTGAACCGAAGCAACAGACGACAGCCGTTAGCACCTGGAAATCCCGTGACGTCTACGCTTAAAGATAGAATGTTTAGATCTAATATTATTAAGCTAGCATGCTATACGGGCAAAGAATATGATAGTCTCCCAGCTTTTCTAACAAAATTTGAGAAATTTTGTTTTTTGAATGATATTCAAAAATATGAATATTCTAATATTTTATCTTTTTATTTAAGCGATCGCGCTGAAAACAATTTGTCAGATAATATAAAATCAAATTATGAGGAACTCAAGAAAGCCCTCGCAAAACGTTTTCAAACAAAAGAACAAGATTTCAATTTAATCGCTATCAAACAAAAAGATACGGAATCATGTGATGATTACATCGCGAGAGCATTACAAATTTCCACTGATATTCAAGGTTTAGACGAAAAAATAGTGATAAAAAAGTTAATAAATAAATGGACTAAGAGACAATATCAAAAAGGATGTCATATTAAGACAAGCAAGTACATTATCAGAATTATCAAAATATTGTAAACTCTGTGATATGACAATTTCATTTTCCGTTAATTCAATCGACACCAAATTCCAAACACTATTATCTAGGAAATTAAAGAAATAAAATCTGACATAAAAACCAAAGAAATTAATGCCCTACAATTAAATCCAACAACACTTACATACGGGAATACTAATGATCAAAGATATCTCACACAAAATCATATGCCACAAGTAGCATATGGTCGCGCTCAGCAAACATATCAACCGCGACGCTATCAAAATTTCAGCAATCAAATACCAATGGAATATTCCAAACCGCGCATTATTGACCGCTCAGTAAATAACCCGCGATTACAAAATCTTCATGTAGCAACTGACGTACAAAATGCACAAAATGTGGGTATACACAATGTAGGGGAGGTAGAAACTGTTTTGCATTTAATAAACGATGTAATAATTGTCAACAATTTAACCATTTCCAGTCAATGTGTTTCCGAATTTGTAAATGACGAAAACAACAGGGCAAAAGGGAAAATAAAACACCAAATTGTTTATCTTCAAACCAAAAAATGCAATAACAAAAATCAAGTTTAACATTCTAAAAACCAACACACTAAAAATTTAGAACTAAAGGTTGTTACAGCATTCATTCAAAACTGTTTAACAGGTAAGGTTGCAAATATTAACACGAACATATCAATTAATATGATTACTATCTTTCATATTTCTTCATTTCTTCGTGCTGATATGATTTCCTTAGCATCCATCTGCTGGTGGTTCATTTAACCTTTTTATGAAACGTTTATTGTGATAGGGAGACGCAAATGCATAATTATTTATCCAATTCTTTGGAAAACACTGCGTCGCTACCCGAGGAACAATTCACTATTGTTAAGCCAAACAAACGATTATATGTTTGTATACCGAAAACAAAACATGACCATTAAATAAAATCTAAACACGCCCGCATATATCTTGATAAGACATCGATTTAGTATCAACACTCAAAGCTGATTTTTGGAATGTGAGTCTACCTACATGACTTACAGATGAAGTGTGAGTTTCGTTCCGGTCCAATGATTTTTTTTGCGAAGTAATGGGCCTTGGACTTATACATGTTCTCTATAATTACAGTTTTTTACGAGACGCTTTCAGATATTTATCGGATTTTCGGTGTGTGAGTCTGCCTACATGACTAACAGATGAAGTGTGAGTTTCGTTCCGGTCCATTGAGTCTCGTATGTGTTCACGATAGATTGACAACACCCAATATTAAAACCGTCCGAACGACATCTTATATACATGTACCCCACATTAGTTGTTGTGAAATCAACGGAAGCAATTTTTAAACTGTAAGTTATTGTGTGCTTAATTTTCACCAGGTCTCGTGCTCATAAAAAGTTGAGTCTAACATTGCAATATACAACAAACATGGTGCAACAATCTCAGAATGCTGTTGACAAATATTCGTTCACAAAAACGATGATATGAGTTATTTGACAAATTTACGTCTTATGCATATAATTTAGTTCCTCTTAGGGTAAATGTACTATATGAGTTGGCTATTTAAGTAACTTTTTCTCAATGGAGTGTTAGTAATCGACCCCATAGTAGTTCGTCAATTAAAGATATTACTATTCTATGTGAACTTAAGGCCAGATGAGTATTTATATTGCATTTAAAATCTAAACCAAAGGACAAAAGCAAACAATACATTTGTCTCGCTCATATCCTTTTCCCCGTCAGAAACCACTGCAGTTCATTTTCTTTATTTATATTTATCACCGATGACGATGATTAATTTAGCTTTTCCCAAATGGTATTTGGTTGACCAATTCAATGCGGTGATCTCAAACATGGCCACGTACAAATGATAAAAACAGTTTTTATGGAATGCTCTACTCTACACTAACGAGAATCTATTTTGTAAAACAATCGCTACACCTGCTCAGTTTGAATGTCAGAACAAGTGGCACGAACACGTTAAGTATTGATATATTAGTCCAGATTAATAAGTTGCTGAAAGAGTCGCATATTCGATACCAATTAATATGATGACTATCTTTCGCGTTTGAAAGGAGTTTTAATTGGTGCTGATTTATTTCATAAGTGCGCCAAATAACTGGAAGGAAGGGAATAATAGCGAAAAATCAGTCCACCTGATGATAATTAATCAAACAGTTTTATTACACATTTAGTGTAACGTAAATGCACCAATGACGTATCTATTTATTAACCATATTACTACAGAAAAGGCGGATCCTTACCGTACAATGCTCAAATTATATGATTAATATAACCAGCGGAAATCGGAAATTAAGCCACGTTAAGAAAGTTACAAATTTTATTAACGTATTCAATTCGACTTTATACATCGAAATCTTGATAAGGTTTTAAAATCTTTTTCCAATCAATACAAAGTGCAATCCGACTTATTTGAACAAATTACTGATACCTTAGAAGCTAAATATCGTCATCTTTTTCTGAGAGATAGACACATGAATCAAAATTATTAAACATACCAGTTACTGCAGAGAAAATACACCATTCATTTGTCATAGAGAACGAATACGACGGAATATTGTGTAACCATTGCGTCATGTTTTCCCTCCTCACTTATCTAATAATTGTGACAAAGGAGACAAACTTCAATATTAACACTGACATATGCATTATCATTCCGAAAAAAACTTATCAGAAATCCATATCGTTGTTCCTTAAGCAATAAGCAACGATAATGATCTGTTTAATTGAATATAACATGCTTTAACTTTTTGAATTTAATTGCCCGTGTTATTGGTGTGCAAAAATGCAACCCTTCTATATGCTTATAGGAGACAACCATTCAAAATTGTAAGAAATCACCATTCGGTTCCTGAAAATAAATAACATCTTTTTACATCTCTGCATAATGAAATAATGATACGGCCAAGAAATGGATGTAAGCTAAGACAATATGTTGACGCAGGGTGTCGTATGTAAAATAAAATCGCGACTTTAAGAACGCGAAACTAAAAAAATGTCTCTGTTTCGTTACAAGTTAAGTATTTGATACGTAATCATGACACATCACACCCAAGGCAAACATCTTTCCCACTTTACGATATGGTTAAATACAGTAATATATTGTGATTATAAATTGTACGCGTCACGTGGTTGCAAAGGTGAACCATTTTACGTGTAAGTTTCTTACAGTTATGTGGTATGTGAGATCCCGTTCTTGTAACATATCATTACTTACAGCTGAAAGTGAAAGACAACGTTTTCTAGGATCGGATGACGGCATTTATTGATGGCGATGTGATGGCTGGAAATCTCAATCTCTTATTGAGATTTAACAACGGGTTATACTCGATGTAAACTGTGTGTTTGGTGACATCAAACACAATAGGGATGTAAAGACGGTATTAAAAATCATCTAAACAAGTCGGAAAACCGGTACTATGTTAGACTTTTTGAAAATTGAGGCTGAATAGACGGTTTATAGTAAAAGCAATCACGGGATCGTATAAAAATACCTTTTGTAAATAAAAAAAAAGGGTTTCAGACAAGTAAACACCATTATTATTCATAAGAAATTCTGCAAAATTACGACATGCATGCAACATAGTAACATTTGTGCATCATCGCCCTGTTTAATAGACGCATTTGGACCAGACGCACACACGTCTGCTTAATTGACTTGACTATTGCGTCGTTAAATAAAAAAGTATGAATGGAATTGACACTATTTCCCCTTATCATTATGATGAAGAAGAATTTTACGGAAAAGAAATTTTGACATCGATAAAACAATGAATTTGCTATTGCTTACACAATAAGCACTACATGTGTTGAAAACGATACACATTTTTAAAGGATAATACGAAAATACATTTACTGAAGTTTATATAAATTCATTCGTATTTCCTTCCAAGGCACTTGTTTCTCGTGGAAAGTAAATAGTTTCTACGCGAAAGCCTGAGTTAAAATCCTTCGTTCCTCAACGTTTAGAGGCGGTTTCAATTGTAGATTTACTGAAGACTTCATGTTGCTTTTCAACATAGTTTGTTCGTCTAGTGGATCATCAAAGCAAGTTTCTATTATCACGTAAGTGTTTCCATTAGAAAAATGTAGTAAATTGCTTTTAACTTCAATACATAAAAAAAAATGAACCTATATGAATGAAACATCTGGAATAAATGTTCGTTGATCTTAAAAAGTTCTTTTTATGTTACACAAAAAAGTACGAGCGGTGAATATTTATTGGTGAAAAAATGCACAGTTTCCGTTTGATAGCATCTTAAGGAAACGGCCTAAAGTTGTTTCTGAAAGACAACCGGCATAAGACGAAAGAATATCTGCGCTTTCTCCTGCCTATAAATTGACTGTAAGTGCCTTTTTACAATTGGTTAAATGTGTTTATGTGGGGTCTATGCTTCTTTTTTATCTTAGGGTTTTACATGTCATTCAGCCGAGAATATAATTAATCCACTATGGATTTATGGCCTAACGCCGTGTTTCGAATTAAAGCGCAATTGCATCATAGTATTTTTAATATATATATATTGTTTAATGCACAATATGTGAACGGAAACGTATGACTGCTACATTGCTAGTGAAACCACCACCAGTGCGGTATGTGATCGAATTCTCACACAATTAACCAACTTATAACATGTTAATTTTAAGACAATTTTATCAATTTGATAAACAACATCGTCCATCACATATATAACATATATTATTACACACCTATTATTGAATCCTTATTATAAGTGTTAACTGTCACTTCGCATACTTCCAGAAAACTGAACCTAACACATTTAATCTGTATTATTACATATGTTGAAAGAAAAAAGCTAATTGTGTGACTGATACATTAGTTACTGCCTGGTGGTCGTATGACCAGATGTGAAAATTGAACAACATTGATTGATTAGGCTTTTAGATCTAAAGTAAATCCCCCCATCTGGCTAATTTAGTATTATAACATTCTTATGGAACGCCACATTAAGTTGTCGGCATTGATTGAGTAAACTACACTTAATACAAATTAATACAATCTCACGCAAACAAATGCAAAAGATTACATTTGTCTCGCCCATAAGTCTAGAAAAAAGGCCTTGGCAAACAGCGTAGACTCAGATGAGACGCGGCGTCTCATCAGGGTCTGCTCTGTTTGCTTGAAAGAATTTCTGTAAGAAATATTCTAAATATAGAAATAAATATACTAGACATCCCTAATTTTGGAAATAAATTGATCCAATTTAGAAGGATGAGAGAGTCCACTAGGCATAAATTGGTTAACTGTGCACCGTCAAAATCCAAAGCAGTTCATTTCATGTAGCGACTTTGTCCAGAATATATTAGAACTTTGCTTTTCCTTAAAGGCATTATTGAAAATCGCATCACACTGTACGTCGGCGTTATGATAAACGCTGTTATCCATGTTTTAAAACTTATACAGGATGGCATTTTCGGAAGTTTTTAGTACGACACTTTTATCCAGTGCGTTTAAGGAAGTTTACAATTGATATTTTTGTTTGATATGTAGACAGATTCATTTCATTTGAATATTGTAAGGTGAATACGATTTACCCAATTATATTATCACACGTGATCATTTGATATGATCACATTAAAAAATATGTCGTTTTATTAATGCAGAGCTTATATCGAAGAAATGTAAACAAAGAAAACCAATACCATAGAGAATTCTGAAAGTCAAACATCATATTAGTACAGTTCCACACAATATTAAAAGAATTCTGAAAGTCAAATATCATATTAGTACAGTTCCACACAATATTAAAAATAATTCTGAAAGTCAAATATCATATTAGTACAGTTCCACACAATATTAAAAATAATTCTGAAAGTCAAACATCATATTAGTACATTTCCACAAAATATTAAAAAGAATTCTGAAAGTCAAATATCATATTAGTACAGTTCCACACTGTATTAAAAATAATTCTGAAAGTCAAACATCATATAAGTACAGTTCCACTCAATATTAAAAAGACGGTGCCTGAGGACACCAATCATTTCAAAAGTATGAATAAGTATAAGTTTGCTTACAATGTTCGTTTGTATTATAATAACATTAAACAGACCGTTTGAATTTGTTATCTTTCAAAACTGTTTATCTCACGTAGTCAAAAGACCAGTCATGTTCTGGTAAAACTCATTTATAACTCGATAGCTGTCATCAATTCAAGATGTAATCGGAACATGAAGTTATAACATGATGTCTAATGACGTATATCATTTGGGTAGAAATAACACAGACGACATAGACAGACATCACGATTTGGGACATCGTATGTTTTTAAGCAAATGTGAATCTATTATTACTGCCACCGTTAGGTGATGCTTTAAATGCGTAAACATTGCTAAGAGACACAAAGACTCATCTAAAGGACATATTCATCTACGGGTGTGACGAAAGGTGTATTTTATCCAAACGTTTTTGCTTTACAAAAAGAACAACAACAAAAACACATCAACAACGAACAGAACAAACTAACTAAGGCTGACATATTTCAAATATATTGTTAATTTGTTTTTATTGACAGACGCATTAAGAACGTTTGTTGTTCGCCGTGTTTCAGTCATATCTGGATGATCAGTTACATCTTCGCACACCTGTACTGGTTAAATATTAAATGGATTCTAATAAAACTTCATATACTGATAATTGGATTAAGGAGGCAGTGCAAAGTAAAAGTTCCATTACACTTTTTCAATGTTTACAGAGTTATTTACCCGTGTTTTTGTGAACTATAAAATTCCACTACAATTGAAGAAATTACGACATCGTATCTGGCATCTTAAGTTAAAGAGATAAGAAAACAAAAGCGTTGTTGTCAGTTGTTGACTGCTTGATTTTTTGTCGTGGTCATGAAACGTTTTTTATTGTTTATGAAATTTTACACAGATGGCCCAGTGTGTGGTTCTCAAGCGTTAACAAAACAGATGAATCATATTGATTTTTGTTTAAAAAAAATGTTACATACATGTAAGTTCCAGTTTCTCTCAGCGTGGATTTACTATATGAGATAAACATTTTAATCACTCCTTTCACACAAAGTATTGTTATTTAATCTAAAGCAAACATATGTTTCATGTTTCAAAAATAAAACATTTTTAATTACACCCATTCTCTCATGTGAGCTTTACGAACAGGATAAGCGTTTGTTGTTGATTTTGAGCATGGAACCAGATATGCGAATATATTAGATTTACGCTCTCAAATAGAAATCACCATTCATACAATACACAGATCAGCTTCATGCAGATTGACCGTTTACTCTCAATAATACAGAGTTCAATACTTATTTATATAAAGCATGCCACTTAATAAATATCGTTGTATTAACTTATAGCTATATTATATCATGTGATGAATATGTATTCTTTACATATTTTGATTATAATAAACTTCCATTTAATATAGGCCCCATCGGTTTATCATTTGGCATGTTACATTTCAGTGTACATTTCATGGAAACCATATTATATTGTGTTTAAAAAATATTAACGAGTGGTAACAGCAATTTATCGCCTTAAATATTTTTAAGAGTTTCAAAATCCCTCATTTTATCTGTATTCAGTACATGCCTTTATAGTTTGGCACTTATTGTGCGATTAAAATTTGAAAGTATATTGTGTGTTGTTCATAACAAGATACAACATTAATGTTAACATTTCCTTACAGCGCATGTCTCAATTTCGTATTCCATACCCCAATGACTGGATGAAACGGCGAACATATTGACAAGCCTGCGTTTGCAGAGCATCGCCTTTCGCCTGCTCATGTTGACAGATTGTATGATTTGACATGAACGTCATAGATGTTAAACAGATCGAAATAACATTTTGCTGATTAACTAACCACTCCTGTTAAAAGTTATACTGCTTGTCCGAAATTGGATTTGGCCGAGTATCGTTTTACGGTTCGTACAATCAAATACACACAGTTTTATTGAGCTTCATTATTTTATTATCAGATATCATATCTGTTTCTAAATTGTTTCTCAACCGAGCTTTGCAATCGTTATGGTAGGGCTAAAACTTTAAAAGCAATACAATACTATTTGATATTGATAAGCCGTTGAATGTACAACGTTTATATTGCTATTTAGATTGTGCAAAGTTTATTTCTGTTTTTTTTTTTATTATGTTTATTATTTTTGTAATTATATTCGTAAAGTACCACATAGCTATATGAATACAGTGGCATAAAAAGACAGAAAAACAGTTTATGTTTCTCTCGCATTCCATTTTCCTGATCACAAACCACAGCCGTTTATTTTCTTTAGATATGTTCCAAGATAAATGTCTTTATCTTAAATGGTAACTGTATTGACAACTCCATTGCAGTGTTCCCAGATTTTACTCTTACTGTTGTGTTTCAGGCATAAGTGATTGTTTTTGTATTTTCAATTGGTCACCTGCCTTAAATAAAAAACTATCGGATACATTTATCACCTGACAATGTTACTTATCACTAAGTACTTATCAGTATTATCAGTAAGTTTTTATCTACAGCTGTAACAAAAGTAGTAAAACCTCGACTTATAATGATTAACTTAAACAACAAACGACGGCTAACATACTTCAGATAATAATTTCAATTATTTTCATTCACGGATGTTGTTACTAAGCGAAACTGAAATAAAATCGAACTCAGCACGCAGTGTATCCTCTAAAATAATTTATATTTAGGAATAATCTCATTGGCTTGATTAAAATACAATTTTCAAATTTCAGAGTATGTACAGAAATAAAGTATTCTAAAGGTTTCAAAGGCTATTGGCGCCACTCTTAGATAAAATAAGAATGCAGATAGTTATATAACGTAATAAATCCTAATGTTTTATTATGTGAGGATATACACCTTAGCCAGTAATCCACCATCGCCACCCATAATCTTAACTCAAGATAGAAGCTTACAGTGCCAACTATAGGCGCCAGACAATGTCGTGACGTGAACGACATTTACGTTGAAAAATGCACCGTTTTTGTTGCAACAGTAAGATAGCATCTTAAGGAAACGGCCTAAAGTTGTTTCTGGAAGACAACCGGAATTAGCCGACAGTGAAAATGTGCTTTTTTGTTTCTCATATATTTACTTTAAGTGCCTTTGACAATAGGTATAATGCGTTTATGTCGTGTTCGATGCTTTCTTTTTAATCTTAGAGATTTTATTGTCATTCAGGCGACACTATCATAAATCTACTACGGATTTATGGCTAACCGCCGTTTTTCGAATGACATAAGCACCATAGTAATGTTTTTACAATATCGCATAATGCACTTTATGTGAACGGATATTTATGGCTGTTAAATAACTATTGAACCCACCAGCAGTGCGGTATGGGATACAACGTGGTTCGATTGAATTGAATTTTCACCCTATTTATCAACTTCAACCATGTAAATTTTCAGACTATTTGATTAATTTCCTAAAACAGACATCGTCCATTAATTTATTATTACACAACTATTATTTAATCCTTATTATAAGTGTTAACTGAAACTTCGCATGCTTCCAGGAAACCGAAACTAACACTTCTAAGCTGTATTATTACATATTTTGAAATAAAATAGGTAATATTGTTGTTGATACTTTAGTTACTGCCTGGTGGACGTAGGGCCAGATGTAAAAAATTGAACAAGATTGATTGATAAAGCTTTGGATCAAAAGTTAATTCATCTGACTAGTGTAGTTTAACCCTATTCTAATGAAACAAAACATTAAGTGTCGACATATCTTGGGTAAAATACAATTAATACACATCAATACAATGACACGAACACGAATGCAAAAGGGTATGTTTGTCTTGCTCATTCACTTCACATCGTCAAAATCCACAACAGTTCAGTTCATTCAGCTTCTATTTCCACAATATAAGAAGTGTAGTTTATTTTTTAGATTTATTGCAATTCAGGTCACATCTTAAGTTGGCGACTATGATTATCAACTGCATTTAAGAAGTTTACCATTGATTGAGTCTTTGATATGTCGACAGAAGTATTTCATTATCAGTTTCAAGGTTGAATACAAATAAGCCAATACTCATATAATCCGTGATAATTTAATATAATCTTATTTACATGTATTTATTAAAATATGTCGTTTGTGCAATGGAGTGCTTATATGACAAAAAGTGAATAAAGATTATTAATACAGAAACATACTAATTGGTAAAAAGATGGCTTCCTGGGGAGAATTATCATTTCAAAAGTATGATAAGCAGTTTGCTGGCAATGTTCATATGAATGATATTAACATTATAGTTCGAGTTTGGATCAGCTCGATCCTGTTATATTTCAGTAATGATAATCTTACGTAGACCACGACATCTGTCGATCATGTTCTGGTTAAACTCATTTATAACTCGATGAATGTCATCAATGCAAGCTGTACTCGGAACATGAAGTTATTACATGATATCAAATGACGTAGATCATGTGGACAGAAATAAAACAGACTACATAGACATCACAATTGGGGGAAACGTATGTTTTCTTAGCAAATGTGTTACATATAGGATCTGACATGAGTTGTCATATCATACCATATTTTATTAAACAAGTTCAGGAATTTTGTTAGTAAGCGAGCCTTTGGCGAGCTTACTAACGAATTTCCTAGACGAGTTTAATACAATATGGTATAATATGACAACGAGTGTCAGATCTTTTTTATCACATCCTTTTAACTAAATAAAATACATCTTAATTGACCAAACAAATGCTGATAGACCTGAAAGTTGTTTACCGTCGTGACGTCATTTCATGTTGACGACGTCATTTCACTTAAAATAAAGCCATGCGATTGGTTAGTTATTGATTATGTAGCCTATGAAAACGCTCAAAATGTTGTATTACACATGTGTAATATAAAAAAATACGTAATGTCTGTATTACATTGAAAACAAGGTATAGCATGTGATAATATTTTTTACTGTTCCGTTAATTGATAATTTAATGCATAAACATTTGAAATATATATTTATAAAGACTTATCATTATAATACATGTTTGCCAACTCCCAACTTACTAAAATAATGAAAAAGCAGTTATTAACGGGGATGACGAAAAGTGTATTTCCTATACAAACACTTTTGGAAACCAATAAAGTAGGCTAATATATTCTTAATACATCTTCAAATTAATGTCCGAAATTTAGTTTGACCGAGTATCGTTTAACGGTTCTTACAATCGAATGCACAATTTTTCATTAAGCTTCATTATTTCTTTATCAGACATCATATCTGTTTCTAAATTGTTTCTCAACCAAGTTATGCAATCGTTATTGTACGGCTGAAACTGTAAAAGCAATTCATTACTATTTATTCATTACTATTTGATATTGATTTGTGTTTGCATGTACAACGGTTTTGTTGCTATTAATATTGTGCAAAGTTTATTTTGATTATTGCAAACGAAACATTAATTTGGGCATTGCATTCGCAAAGTACCAACTAGCTAATGAATACAGTGGCAGAAAAACAATGCAAAACAGTTCATGTGTCTCTCGCATTCCCTTTAATGATCATACACCACAACCGTTTATTTTCTTCAGACATTTTCAAATAAAAATTGTCCTTATCTTAAATGGTAAATGTATTGACAACTCGATTGCAGTGTTCCCAGAATTGCACTCTTACTGTTGTGTTGTTTACATTAGTTTTTTTTTGTATTTTCAAGTGGTCACTTTAATAAAAAAAAACATACCGGACACATTAATCTCCGAACACTGTTACTTATCAGTAAGTACTTACACGTACTTACCAGTAATATCAATAAGCTGTAATAAACAGATGTAACAAAAGGAGTAAAAGCTCGGAAAAAAATGTTAACATCAACAAATGACGGCTAACATACTTCAACTTTATCTTTTAGTTGTTTTTATTTACATATGTTTTTACAACGCGAAACATAACTATCACCGAATTTAGCACGCAAAATATCCTATATAAAAAATAATACAAGAATGCTATCATTTGCGTCACATTAACGGAATTTTTAATTTTTAGAATATGTGAAAGAAATTAAACATTATAGGTTTCACGTGATATTGACACCAATCTTACATATAATAAATATAAAGATAGTAACATAAAGTAACCATTCCTAATTTATTATTCTGTGTGGATGTGCACCTTAGCCAGTAATCCCCCAGCGCCATGCAGAATCTAAGCTAAAGATAATGGCTTACAATGCCAATCATAGGCGCCAGACAATGTCGTGACACGAACAACAATCACGATGACAATACCATTAATCAACTACGGATTTACGGCCTACCTCCGTGTTTCCAATGAAATGCACACCATTGTAATATTTTTAAAATATCGTAAAATGCACTATATGTGAACGGATATTTATGACTGTAAAGTTGCGAGTGAAAACACCCGCAGTGCGGTATGTGATACAACGTGCTTCGAATTGAAAGAATTTTCACCAAATTAATCAACTCCAACCACACACATTTTCAGACTATTTAATTGCTTTCCTAAAACGAACATCGTCGATTAATTTTGTGTAACACACATATGATTATAACCTTATTATGAGTATAAACTGTAACTGCGCATGCTGCCAAGAAACCGCAACTTAACTGTCTTTATTGTTAAACATGTTTAAATGGAACCGGTAACTATTTAAATAAATAATTTCTAATGTTTGTATTGACATTCAATATCACATACGTATCTATATCTCGGTACTGAAATTGAAGGAGGTACCTTCATTTTTTGCTCCATATATTAGAAATATAGAATTATAAAATATGTCCATTAATAGCCATGTCTTCTTGAAAGATAGTGTGGCCATCAAAATCTGGTAAACGTGCCAATATGCATCATAGACTAATATTTAATATTAAAATAAGCCTTTATTTTTTATGATTAATTAGTTTAATTCCAATGCATTTTGACAGGTCAACAACTATTTGTCAAGGAAATGTTTCAAGTAGGTTCTAATTACAAGTTGGTTTCTTAAGGAAATATATGATTCGGTGAGACATTTAATGACAAAAAAAGGCATACACGCAAATACTGCGCTGGATATTTGTCCATAACTCATCAACGACACACTACGCACATGCACGGAGCACTGTTTTTTAAGAACGCGGCTCGAAATGTCACTGAAGCACGTCCCATATTTGGAAGAGTTTTATTTTACCGCTAACGCAATTTAAAAACAAACCAACATACAATTGACATCTCGCCAACTGTCAATCGAATTCTTATCTAAATATCGATCGACCAATCAGCCATCGATTAATCGGGCGCTTCAGTTACCAANCCTGCGCTGACACTGGTATCTTTATTAGGTAGCCTGACCGAAATCCCCTTCATACAACGCTAATTTATATCAGACAATGACCAAAGTGATTTTGTTGTTTTGCAATTTCAATTCTCGTGATTGATAAATGTCCCATAAGCAATGTTTAATATTTTTAATATCACTTTACTACGTTATAACATGTGGGATTAAGGTACCCACTCGGCGTCAGAAAGCGCGTAAAACTTCACCGCAATGTCAGTTATAAAGCGCTATTTCGTGTCAAATACATGCGGACAAATGTTTCGTTAATATGTTCGTAAATAACATAGGTAAATAGCAGTGTAGAAGTGTTAATTTATTGCTAATACCACCATTTCACGTAGTAACAGGTTCGATTTCGGTAAGCGCGCAAGCGTTTGAGAGCGTGTTTAACGTATCGAAAAACCCGTAATAAAAAGGTGATCTTCGATATAAACTAATATTTTTTGCATTTTGCAGAATAAATAAATGACACAAACCCCGTTTACAAGTGTAATATTGTGTGAAAAGGTCCATAAAAATCAACCGGAATATCGCGCAATCTATATGCATTCTATAGGAAAAGAAGCCAATTTGGCGTTAACGTGTCTAGGTTTCTTATTTGCTAGGCCACGTGATTAAGTGGGCGGAGCGATCATCGTCCAGGCGAAATGTCAAGTATCGATAATTGTCGTTAAATGTCTTTTACACACGGGGGAAATCCCCCCTACATTGTCTCCAATCCTTATGTCAATTATTCTGTACACACGGGATCGATTCCTCCTACTTTGTATCAATTATGTTAATTGTATTGTACAACTTGAAGATATTTCTTTTACATTGTCTCCAACCCTGATGTTTAGTATAATATACAAACGGGAGGAATTCCGCCTTTGTCTCAAATTATAATCTTAAATGTACTGTGCAAGCGAGGGGAGTAACGGAAAACCAAACCATTGTTTGCTGAACTAAATATGGAATGATTAAATAATACAACATTTAACGTTTAATTAAGTTCTGAAACAGACTTTTACTGATTATACTGAACCTGCTTAAGTTTCTTTTTATCGTCAAAACGAATGCCTAATTCTTCAACTTCACATTTCTACAAACTTAATATATAGAAATATACCCGAGAGCACCATCTTTTGAACTTAAGACAGTGATTAATATTGCCAATTATCATAAGCAGCCTCATTCGTGACTAGAAAGTTGGTGGAGTCAACGAATGCACTTAAGACTGTCTACAATTTCCTCTCGCAAAATATATTTAGAAAACGAGATGATGAGGTTCCAGCATAGAACTGTCATTAATTATATCAGTTATAAGAGAGGACAATTTCGTTCAGTGACCCAGTGTTATGTTAATAATCTCGACAACGATTGCACGTTTGCCTTATAAAGTTATATTAAGCTGGGGACCTTTTCTGTATGCGTCACGTTTGCACATTCGTGTAAGGTGATTGAGAGTTAATAACACATCGTTAGCAAAGAAAACCACGATTCGTCCACAATAACGGTGCCTAGACTGTATTATTTCTCTCGGAATAATTATTGACATCATGTTATTAATAAAGATTTCGATATCAAATTGCTTTTTAATATTCGCACAGCCATTAATTCATATTTCCAGCAATGTTCATATTTGTTCTCACGTTTGACATTTCTGATAAATGACAGACAATATCAGATCGCATTCCCATCATTCTAAGAGTAATGCATCGTTTTAGTATGATTGTTATTCTCAATATCATACTTACGGTTGTCAATTGGTATAGATGTACACGGTAATATGTATGTACCTGGGTCAGTATGCGGCTTCAACTGTTTTTGAAGACGTACATGTATGTCATAGCGGCTATTTGAAATTAACAATCTCGATAGAAATGCTTAAGTGCATTATTTATGGAATACCATTAAATAAACACATTTTAATTAATCACATTATATATATATTACCACCAAAATTATGAATTATGCAAACGATGGAAATATCAGAGTACTTTAACATTTTGTTCTTACTAAATAATGATCAATTAAACATTAACGTAGCTATATCGGATTTATTACGTGTCTGAAATAGACTCCAACTTGTCAAAGTAATGAACCTGCTAACGTGTCCAATTGTAGTCAACAGAAAGATAATAGTGACTTATAAGAATTGGATGAACTCTGAGAGCAACAAATTTTTTGGGATCTTCAGACAGTGATTAATTGTGTCAATCATCACCACCAGCCAAAACCGTGACCTGAAAGTCAATCGAAGAAACTAACGCATTCAAGACTCTCCACAATTTCCCGTATCAATTTGGACAAAATCTAAAGGAAATGAACTAATGTGGTTTCCAATACAGAACTAAAATTTAATGAGAATAAAGTATTAGAATAGTAATCCATACGTTTGATGTATTTATAATCTCAGAACGGTCATAATAATAGTTTGCATTAAAGATTTGCAAGGCATTCCAAGTTATAAATCAGAAAATAACGTGTCCCGTTCTTAAAAACATGCATACTATACAAACGTGAATGCCTTTTCAAGTGAATCTTCAGCTGCAACGAAATCAGAGGAACGTTATTGTAGCGCAAGAACCTTCGTTTGGATGCCGATTATCTAAGCACCAAATTGTGTGGCTCAGCACAATATTATGAAACACAATACAGAATACGCAAACACTCAAAAACACACAAATATGTGAAAATTTGGGCTACCGCATTGGAAGGTTAATGCAAAGCATTGGAGTTGAAACAAGTTAAAGGAATTCCACACATCACAACTGCACTAGTGTTATTCACAAAACATTGTTAATGAAAAAATCACATCATAGTATCACGATTTAAATTAATTAGCAAGAAAAAATACATTTGCATTTCATTATCATTTTAGTACACGAAAGTTGCAGGCAAACTAAAACAACATAATTGTAATTTTCTGAGGTGCGATGAAATAAAAATAAAAGAAAAAAGTATCAACTAGATCGTATGATAAAAAAGTTTTAGAGACAAAGCATCATATGGTTAATATTCATATCATCGTCATGCAATTCAGGAAGAGGCCGCACAAATTGTCATAATAGACCAATTTACAGAGCTTGGTCTGTTTGTTTATTGTCATTTTGATCAAAATAAAAAAAAACATGTTGTCAGTTGTATTAAAGAAATTTAAGTCTTCAAACCAATTGCAATTAGAAAAACAACAACAAGTAGATAACGAGATTCCTACTCCGGACATAATTTAAAGATGAAATATGAACATGAGGTGACCTACCTGTTGCGTCAATCAGAGTAAAAGTGAGCCTGTCATGACATTACATGCATACACATTTCATAAGTGACAACAGAACCATCATCAAAACATCTTCATGGCACACATAGTACAATCTTTTGAAATAAGCCTTATTTCCTTTTTGATGAAGTCACTGCCTTTATTTAAGAACAACAACAATTCGACGTATTTCAAAATTAAGATTTACAATAAATAACATCATAACAAGCTTTTGCATATTCTCATCAGACAAGGATAGATTTTAGCAATTGATTTCATTTTTGTTTTAAATGTGACCCTATTGAACGTAATTATTATGTTATATCAATTTTATACAAAACGCATGATACAATTCATGGCAAAATATTTGTGATTTAGCAGCGACTGGCCATAATATTAAGGTTTATTTACACTTTGTGTTGTGTAATTAACAACACATTGAATAACATGTTGTTAGTATTAATTAAACGACTACAATGCATGTCTAGAATCATCGAGAGAAAAATCAACAACCTCAATGCGCTTCATGGCAATATATAAATATCGTCTCGACACATTTCTGGAGTACTTTGTATGTTATAAACGCAATGTTTTTCTTCAATCAATCATTAAGGCCATTTGCTGCTCTAAACCGGTCATTGAACAGGTACTTGAGACAAAACCGTATATCAAAACGATATCGTCTCACGTCAGGTCATCTTCGTTTTATTATCAAAGGAAACACTATGGTAAGTGTATTAACTTATGAATATTCAAATCTTAATAATGAAATTTAGGAAAAATAATTTAAATATAAACCGGAGCATTTTAAGTTTATAATATGAAAACAATAATAAAAATAATTCAATAAAAAAATGTGTTTGCTTTCGGGGTAATACCTAGAATAATTTTTCTCAGCAAAGTGAAAAAGTTTATATATTTAGATATTTATTTGCTAATTAATTCACGGTATAACCTTGATAGCAAACACATATCATCTATGTATGAGATATTCTCAAAGGTTACCTATTAATAAGAACGAGATGCAGTACATATTTTTTACGATGGATGTGTCCTTGACGCTATATAGTTTTTATCAGAAGATAACTACACCTAAATCTGAAAATATACTTTCAGATTTCATGTCAAGTTTTTTATTATTTTTATTTTTTATATATATATAATTTAAAGAGCGCAATAAAGGTGTATATTTTAAGCGATAACTCAGGTGGTTTAACTTTCATCACTTCAGTAATGACGTCGTGTTAGGTTTCGCAAAGTAAAAACATATGTACTCCGATAATTAACCTTTATACATGTTTGTTTTTATCATAACGCCTTTAGAAAAATACTCAAACGCTATCTTCTCACGTTTTTTTATAAACTATATAAAACAATATTTCAACAATGGCAATGTTGGACATCATCAAACGATATTCGACCTCAAGAAGGCGAAACAAATGGCGTTATATTTTTTGCACACAAATGACCAGTGCTTACGGTTAATCGATCAAAACACGAGTATTATATGGCTTATTGTAAAGGTAAGTTATTTATTTTTAAACTATCTTTGTTATTATTATAACAAACATGATGTTTTGTTGTTTCAAATTCATGTTAACAATATACATTTTAATAGAACTGTATGGAATAACACTGTTGACACATTATCAAAGTTTCAAACTCCCTGGGTAAGTCATTGCAAAGCATTCGCCTTAGTTAATTTCAAAAGAGTCTCGAGATACTTTTCAGTTCTGTTCAGCTGTTTATAACTATTTTTTTTAACTTAGCATGTGGGCAAAACTAACCAATCAATTTTACTTCCGTACATCCCATGCTTACAAATAGTTTAATAACTGCACTTTATAAAATTGTATTCTTCAAATCGATGACATGTTTTAGGCCTCACTTATATACATTTGCCTACACATATGTGACGTAGCAAATTTAAAAAACACAACGTGCTATAAGTCTGCACAATGGTGTTGAAGTTCTATTCATAACACAAATCTCTGCTGGCAAATATATGTTTATAATACCTCATTACCAAAGAAAACCGCGTTTTCTCCATAATTATCGGGCCAATGCCTGTATTATTTCTCCAGCGTTAATTTCAGTAAGGCGACATCCTGTTATAAATAAATGTCAAAATTACATAGAACGACGTGGTAATTGATATGGTTGTGGTGTTATTGTTCGAAGTTTGAAAAACATTACTGATCATTGGCATGTGTTTATTCGGATCGCGTGGGTGTGTAAGAACTAATATTTCTTGACGGAGGGATTGCGAGAAAATACAACATTGTGTGGTGAAAAGTCAACATTAATTCATGCGATTCATTTTGCAATACAAACACTGTTGTGTTTTGTATCGGTTTTGAATTGTTATACGTGTCATTTTGTATGTTTACGGAAGCTTAAGAGTTTATGAATGAATTAGATACAGGGATTTTGGTATATGGGTATCTTCTCTGCTTTAAGTCATTTTGTTGCTTTATAGACATTAAAAAACTCCCCCTAGACACATGACTAGGATAGAAACAATCTTTGAAATCCATATGTCTTTTAATAATGTCAAGTAACCCATTTTACAAGATAAACGAGTCAGTTGCAATCTTTTGAATGAAATTACCACTTTATAGATACATAATGTCACATATGATCTAAACTCTGTTTCGTCATTTCAGTCTGTCCTCGTTATATTTATTGTTCGTATATTAAGATTTGTTTTAAATCATTATTCATAGGAATAATAGTATCATAAGTTACAATACTGAAAGATTCATTGATGCAATAGTGAAACTGAACTTGATGTGTGACGTACGTAAAACATATGTCATGCAATAACAGTTAATTGCAATGAATCACATACAATCATTCATTTACAACACTTAACAATGAATGAATGTATATCACTCCATATAATTCCAAGACCGCCAAACTATTTCGAATATTTGAAAGGACAATGCCGTATGTCAATCATCATCAGCAGCCGTATTCGTGATCAGAAGTCAATGGGAGACACGAATCCGTATTAGGCTACAGATTACTCTGTCATGTGGGACACAATCTAAAGGATATGTAATGAAGTGGTATAAGAATAACTCTTACATGAATGGTTTGTCTGAGAGTAACATCCGTTTCATTTTTACATTATATGAGCCGTGTCATGTGAAAATTGGTCTCGTGCCATTCGCGTTGTCTGGTCGGGAGCTATCGTGTACGCTGATGAGACCCCGAAAGCTTGCGTGACTTTATAGGTGAAAAAATAGCTCCTGACCAGTGTTTATCAATGTGATGAGGTTATTGCTTCTATCTTTCGAAAGATTGAATAATGTCTTGTACTGATATTGTGTTGAAAGTTTTAGCGTTTCGCAACCATGCGTACATGACCAGGCAACTATAGTTAAACTATATAACTGCAATGTTTGAGTTGATGAACTCATAAAGAAACTCTCCTAGCAAACGTGGATATTCGTATAGTACAGTACTCAAACCTCATTACCAAAGAAAACCGCACTTTCTCCGTAATTATCGGTCAATGTTGATGAGAGGTCAATGTTTATGATAATGTCAATGCTTATGATAATTTCAATGTTTATGATAATGTCAATGGTTGGGAGATTTCAATGACCGTTAGACATTATTGTTAATGAGGTATCACTGTTTATGAGCTGTTTATTTTTTTAGAGATGTCTTTGGATTATGAGATTTATAGGTTTATTAGATGCCAATCGAGTATTGCTGATGTTTAGAGATTAACATGTTAATCTAACATTTGCCTTGCATCAGATGTTAACTGGTTGATGTGCAGGTTAATGAGACGCCAATATCTGTGTGATGTCAGACACTTGCTGTCCAGATTTGTGAGATGTTTGTCGATCCATGTCATTGTAACTGCTATTTCGCCAGTCCTATGTATTGCATGTTTTCAGTTATTGCTAATTCCTGTGTATTTTTGAACCTGTTTGTTTGTACATACAAGTACATTATAATTTTATTTTGAATAAAATGGAGTTAAAATTGTACTCACAATATTTTTTGAAATTTTATTCAATCATGACAAAGCTTAAAACATTATTGTTGTAGATAACAATGTTTGAAAAAATATATACACTTGCAATAACATTGAATCCTGATACACAGACACAATATATTATTATTACGATATTATTTTATTCTGCTTGTTGTAAATACGATATAGATCAGCGTCTATATATACATGACCGATGTTAAGGTTGCTGTTCACAAAACATTTGTTAAAATTGCATTCAATTTAGTCAAAACAAACGAACAGACGAGTCGATTATTTCCCAACAACGGGGCCACCTTCGGAAAAACTACAGCAGTAGAAAATGACGTCATTAAGTGCCGTGTCGTCACCGCTTCCCTGGTCTCCCTCGATGCGCGTCTTGAGACCGCAAATTGCTGAGCCTTATAAATTATTTAAATAATAGTTATTAAAAAAAAGACAAAACAATCGAATATTTTATGATAATGGAGCCACCTTCGGCCAAGCTACTGCAGTAAAAATTACCGCAAATTGCTGAGCCTGGTACACGGCCGGTAATCACTGGCGCCATATTGTTTTTGCGATGCATTAATTAATGAGCCAATGCTACTTGCGAGGTGGCGCTTAGGACCGGATGTTTTGAATTTGTATTGATAATTCTTAACGGTGAGTAGGTTTTATGTTTTTTTAACATAGTTCATATTATTTTAAAAATCGGGCAATTTAGTGCGATTCAGCGAATATTTATTCATCCACAAATGTACAGAAACAAACAATCACTACTCATTGGAAAGGTGAGGACCTTTATAAGTTGTGACATGGTGGAGGTTTTGAAATCAAATCGATCTCTTTAGTCTGTGTGACGATCAAATTTCCTCCCGATTAATTCTATGACGTCATGAATCGATTGCGTTTAATATATACCAGTTGTTGCATTACCAAACACGTTGGCTTCTTGCAGATCTAATAGATAATTTTGTATTTTTCCTAAAGAGATGGAGCCGATGCCAATGAGGTGGCGCTAAAGACAGCAGGTTGCGCAAATGCAAGATATATTAATTAACACACGACTTACATTTGATAGATAATGCTCCTTTTTCATATTTCTTTTTATTGTTCAATTTAAATACGTAAACCCGAATCTTTAGAGAAAATATACACATTCTTTAAAAAAACAATATTTAACAATATGTAAATATGTAAATATATAAGTAACCAAATCAAGAAGTCAGCGACCTGAATAAAATATATTGTACGATATGGACCCAAAATATGCTATACGGTACTCAATAAAAATGCAATAACTTAATTCTCAACATTCGCGAACTATTTCTTCTGCAACAAATGTGTTTAAACAGTAAGATATTTCACGAAATAATTAAAACATGTTACTTCTGCTTGAAACGATAAGTTTTGCCCCCTAATCCAAATGCGTACTTCGCGAAAAGACAAAGGTCAACGAATCTTAAAAAGGCTTAAATAAGTCGTTTGTTTCCACTTACAGTATTTAATCGTTAACCTTTTTTTATTATACTCAACTAACTTTTCAGTTGTATAGTATATACAAAGGCAGCAATCTCCTAAATTTCTTTACAACACATGTTTCTTTATAAGTATGTATGTATTTACTTTTTTGATTATATTTCATTATAATCGAGTGAAGAAAAAAGATCGAACACACAACCGGGAATACTACTCAAAAAAGAATGGAATCTGTGACAAAAAGTTAAAAAATTATCATTTTGATAAACTGTGAACAAGTCCCTTTAATGCATTGCAAAAAAGAGGTGGCGCCCGTGATTACCTGGCCGGCGTGTGGTTGTAGATGAGAGAAATTTTCTTGACAACGGTTTTGTGATTTAGGAAAGACGTCAGGATAGGAAAAAGCCATCCCCGTCACTCAATTCGCCAAATATCTTCATTTTAAGAGATCCGTTAAAGTGAATATCAATTTGTGAAGAAACATTGACATTCAGTAGTAGCAAATCAGCCCAAATGATGGTAAATAAGACCCTTTCAACAAACAACTATTAGTAGCTATATAACGTTATCAGCAAATTAAGTGGTTCTTTGGGACCTCTTGTGTTGGCGACAACACTTTTGTAAAGGACACATATAGACGGATCCCGTGTTTGTCACTATAAGTGACACTCTACCCTATTATGTTTTAATTCACACACGTGCGCGTTGGAAAATCACATACAAAAGACACGCGTATTCTTTAAAAAAGATATTTAATCACTTAACACGTGGTATCCAAGTACAATTATCGGGTAATAATGAAGGCTAGTTTAAATATGATTGACATTTATGGACACGTTTAATGCTTACTGGATTATGATTTACACCTGCTCTCTACTAATATTAAATACTGAAATTGCACAAATCCTCTGATATGGTTTTCTTTCTTAATTGACGCTTTCAATGCAGCACTGGCGCATACCCCAAGTTAGCGCCACGGAACCACACTGGCTCCCTTACTTGTCATGAGCGACTATATATATAACTTGACTAAGTGGAAACATGTTCTAGTATGACGAAGTTGCTCAGATCTAGCCGGGTATATAAGCCCAGTTGGGCTTGATTGGTCATTGTCGGCTCAGGTACTACTAGTACTTTAAAGTACGGAAAATATATTAAAATGTACCCCGGCTTATAGCCTGTGCCTTACGCGTATTTTCCGTACGCGGGGTACATTGCAGTATACTTAAGAGTAACCGGGTCCTTGTATTTAATACCTGAGCCGACAACGACCAATTGACCTTCAGTTGGTAGAGCGTTAGCACAAGAAATCCAAATGAACAACAAAAAACACGTTTGCACATTCTTACCATTAGGGCAGTAAGAGCTCCAGCCTCCCCAGGCGCCGACGAAGCTCTGACCCGGATCCTTGTTCAGGTCCTGGACGCTGTTGTCCGCCTTGTTTGTGCACTTGAACTTCACCCAGCCGGCTGCCGTGTCGTCCAGGCGACCTTGCTGTGGGCAGGAATACCGTCACATTAGCGATGGCTTTACTTGTGTATTCTTTGATTATACCTTATATTTTAGACCGAACGAGAAGCGGCTAAAGGAAATATGGGTTTGTCGCATTTGCGTGTTTTGCGGTCGAGAGACATTGTGTTCGATCCCCATTCGGGGAGCTTAAGGATCTTTTCATAAAGTATTGATTTTATCCAGGAAAATGACTTAAGTGTCTATATATGCCCAATGTTTGTAATGCAATCGAGCTAAGATAAAACAATTGTTTAACTTTGTATATAGATTATACTTCAGCAGTCACGTGGCAGGCACAAATAGCTCTATAAAGAAGATTCGGTAACAAAATGAATGTTGAATAGATACAGCGAAACCGTGAAAACAAATCTCTAAATACGCTAATAAAACGCTCCTTAAAACTCAAAAAGTTCATTTTCAGTCGAGCATGTTCTTTTTATAATATTTCTTATAATTTAAAGCTGCCTTAATTCTTTTTAAAACAAACTGGTTCAGTATTTTATAAACTATCAACACAAGTTAAGGATGTTGACGTCAGATCGAACGTATTATTTGAAGTAATAAAAATATTAAGAACATGTTTACGGGTCCTTCCACTTCTAAGTCAAACGCCGTCAGGAAGGCGGCGGTTCCTATTGCCTGGTTGCAGGTCACGCGACCCTTCCAGACACCATACGGACTCTGACCGGAAGTGACCTGCTTCTCTCCGAAATGATGCCCCTCGATGTCCGAGCAGACAAGCGCGATGGCGTTCAGAGACGTGTCGTCGCCTGTGAACTGGTAATCCTCAATCTGATATGAGAACAAGAACCGTCATATTTATAAATACCACATCCGATAACGAAGAAATAATGTTGGTGAGAAGGGGTGGGGGGGGGAGGGGCGAGACACCGAATGGAATGGACATATACATGTATATGCGATAAAAGAAATATAACTTGTTAAAAGGAATAAAAATGTCTGCAATGTACTTAGTTGTAAATTTCGGTAGATAAATATTTTGATGTTTATGCAAAACAAGACGCAATCATTTTCAAAACAATTTGCAGGGTCAGTGCTTAAATGACATGGCGGTAGTAAACGATAGGGCCTTAAGATGGTATAGATTGTAATGACCCTCTCATTAAATATTTAATATTATAATCGCCGTGCAAACAACCGCTGCGTCTGCATACAAAACAGTCACTGAACAGTAATATTTGCAAGATCTGTGAACTGTGGAGTATCCCCTTACTGCCTACAACTATCCTCGTGCAATCTGTCTGTTTTCAAAGCTTGAGGAATAGCTTCATTACATCCGGTGTAACTTTGGAAGCGTCGTCAACCTGCGACTACTGTACATGCATAAAGTGGAGTACAATGCCGCCCACCGGAAGTGGGTACATCGTTGCTTATTAGCAAGAGGAATTTACTTTGAAGGGTGTAACAAAGCACAATGCTTTTAACATATGTATACATGTTTTTAATAACCTGACCAGCTCAACGAATTAGTAAAAAAAAACAACATCATTTAGAGAATTCACGGCGTCGGAAATACAAAATTTCATATAAAATGGTTCTTCAATATGGGCTTTGTACGCGCGGAGTACTTTTAGAGTATTTTTTTATATACATTTTGAATGTTTATGCCTACCCTCATGTCGTAACCGACAGCAAACTGGTGTGGTGGACAGAACTCGTCCGTGGTCCAGCTACCGTACTGACCCCCGTTAGCCACCTGGATAGCCAAAATACTCATTATAATGAAAGTAGGTGTTTAATATGCTTAATATATTCAAATAGTAGAAATTAAACAATATACTGGACATTTGTTGGTGTCCGTTTTTATCACTAATATTATAACGTTTTTTATGCCCCCTTCTTCGAAGAAGAGGGAGTATATGGTTTTTGGCCTGTCTGTCTGTCTGTCTGTCTGTCCCAAAACTTTAACCTTGTTCATAACTTTTGCAACATTGAAGATAGCAACTTGATATTTGGCATGCATGTGTATCTCATGGACCTGCACATTTTGAGTGGTGATAGGTCAAGGTCAAGGTCTTCCTTCAAGGTCAAAGGTCAAATGTTTGGGTCAAAATCGCTAAAAAGGGGGCATAGTGTTTCTCAAACACATCACTTGTTTTTTCTTACATGTGAGCTATTCGCCTCATTTTCATAAATACATATTCAATAATGCCCCAATTACGACTTAAAGCTATATTTTTTACTATAAGGTCATAGCGTTTGTCTATCTGTTCGCTCAAAGTTGCAATCTTGCCATCAAAAAACGAATGTCACGAATCGTGTCGATCACGAATTGCATGTTTGCGTTCATGGTAATTATCTCAGCGTTATCAAGTTTAACCATTTTGGAAAGAAGTATTTATCAAACAAATCAAGCATGTTTTGCAATAGCATGCCAATACATCACATATCAAGCAATGCGAATTAAAAAAAATAATCTACAACAACAATACAAACATGACCAACCCGAAGCGTGTCCGTTACCGCGCGCGGGAACTGCGCGTTACACGTCCAAAGCAACGTAAGCGAGGTGACGACGTTACGTAACATCATAATGAAGCGTATTGCAGTTCTCAATTCGAAATAAGCGACGTATGAACCTTCTCAAGTGTGTCCTGTGTTCTCAAATGAATTCGTGCTTTATCATCTTATCATCTGTAAAAGTCACCTTGTTTTAGGCCAGAGCTTGTCGATTTCTACTTTTAGTTTATCGGATCGTGCTAAGCAACAATATTTATCACTGCACTAGTATTTGACCGAGGTTTGCTGATTTGACATGAGCGATAAGAATGAAACCCCTGTGTTTTGTATAAAATCACATATTTTACGAGAAGTTAATAATCCATCAACAAAAATGATGTGCAGCTTCCGTCCGGATATTATTTATTTTTAATTTTTTATTTAATCATAATACATTGATACTTTGTTATATTACTTGTTTTTAAAGCATTGTTCATAACAGCATATGTTCATTCGTGTTTTAGAACATTGTAATGTTGGTTAAAACTTGTAATATGGAATAATGTTTTAATATTTGATTTACAAATTTAATTTTGACAGAGGGTTCATTTGAACAGGTTTCCAAAGATATTTCAGAGTGCAACATTTTTCTGTGGTTATTTAGATATTATCCGTAATCAAAATGAAATTTAAAAAACCTTTTCAATAAGTTTTAGGTGTGATGCTATTTTCAGTAAGACTACTCTACACAGACATTGTGTTATCCATTTTTTATGTTCCCCATATATGTTTTTTTTGTTTGTTTTACTAAAGAAAAAATGATAGAGTAAATGGAATACGATCCGCCAAACCCAGAATATATATTTAATTCACGCGAAGAGCTTTCGAACATAAAACATAGTTAAATGAACAAACGGAATAGGTTTCAGCGAAATTGTACACTGTAGAAATCAAGTTCTGCTCTTGTCCGTTTTGTTCTACATTTAGTTAAACATTCGAAATTTAAAGGTAAATGTTGATATTTTGTGATTGAATGCCACTAACATGTTTAGTTACTTCTTTGATTACAGTTTAATTAATGTCCTAGACACTTACGATAAAAGTAATCTGGCCTAAAAGTCGTTCCAACATTGCAAAATGCGCGATGTCCGTGACCTTTTGTCAGTTGAACCGCTGTTGTTATCAGTTCTCATATAGTTTCTTTTTTAAAGGGACGTGTTCACGGATTTTTGCATGTTTTGAAAAAAGAAAACAAAAGAGAAACACAAAAATAACCACACCAGGGCTCGAACCACTGACCCATGGAGTCAAAAGCCAAGCGCCGAAACCACTGAGTCATCCGCCTTCACGTGTTTATGTGTGTAATTCAGAGTTTATGTGCTGGTCGTCGCTAAGTCTTTACGACTACATTATGTGCGGACCTGACCTTCCGTCTTCACATTGGTTGCCATTTATTTTATACTTTGTATAACTATCCTCGTGATGTCACAAAATAAAGGGATAACACAAGAAATAGCTATTTTGTTATCGTTTCGTGTCTAAAACGCTTCATTATGTTATCAATTTCTAACGCTGATTTTTCGTAAACGAAAGTACATATTCAATATAAGTCTACGGCATTAGTGTTATTCCGCACACGGATGTACAGTGTTCATTTATTTCTTGAATCTGTGACAAATAGTTCAAAAATGCTCATTTGCAAAACTGTGGACAAGTCCCTATAAAGCATTCGGTCTATTTTTAAACACAAACTGCTTCTGTGTTTTCCTGCCGTCACGGACGTCGTCAAAAGTGAAAAGCATATTCGGTAAAAAAAGTAACAAAAAGAAAACAACAACAACAACGATAACAACGACAACGCATACTAACAAACTAAAACCTGAAGCCCCTTAATACATGCTGCAATGGCAATACTTCTCATGAAAAAAAAAATGACTCAAATTTCGCTGAAACCTATTCCGTTTGTTCATTGTATTATGTTAAATGTTCGAAAGCTATTCGCGTGAATTAAATATATTCTCTTTTTCTCTAGTCTTAATTATATGATTAGTCATTTTGCCCTTTTCACAACTATACATAAGATAGATATTCATCTATTTATATCTATGCATCTTGATACAATACAAAATGTATGAATCTTTTCTTAACAACTCGCTTAAAAACAGCCAATTAAAAAACTGACTGCGACACTGTTCTGGTAATATTTTGCTCTTAAACGCTGCCTACACCATAAATAAATTATTTATTTTTTTAAACAAAACATCGTAGCAGCCAAAACTTATAATATAGTCTACAATATCTTAAAAACATGCGCTCAATACAAAACTGTGAAACTGTACCTTTAAATCTCTTTGCTTGTTAATGTGTACCTTTTAATTGATGGTTGAACAGTTCGTCTTGCAGAGCTGATTGGATTGTCGCCATGTCGCGGGCGATGGATTGATTTTAACAAGTTTGATACACATGTTAAATGAGATAAACAATATTTCGGCCGCGCTCTGTAGAAAGGGGGTGTAATGCATGTGCGTAAAGTGTCGTCAGCTTTTATGATATTTTTCGTTGAAAGAAAGACTTTTCTTGGCAAAACCCCAGTCTAGGCGAAACTGCACAGGCTAATCTTGGACGACGCTTTACGCGCATTCATTAAACCCACTCTCACAGAGCGCGGCCCATTGTTTATCATACATGCCATACAGTTTTGTGCCACTTTCGAAGAAGGGGTAATAAAGCAGTCGTAATGTCTGTGCGTCGGTAGTCAGTCCCGCTGCTGGTTGTTCGCCAGAAAATTATTGTCTCAGCCATAACTTTTGCCATACATTGATGAAATAAGGCGGCCATAAAACATGAAAACAAGACAATTGTGTTGATAAAAAGTTCTTAGGTCCACCGTGTGCTTTTAAGAACGCTTAAGAATGCCCAGGGCATTTCTTTTGGGAATGAGATGGTCAATACACATTCATGCAGATCACAATTGGTTACCGGACCATCCGTTCTTTAGAAAATGCAGAAAGAACACACACATCAAGAGAACAACATATTCAAATATAAACATCTTTTCTCTTAAATATATTTTTTGGTAAATTACTTATTGAATGTTTCAAGATAATAGACCGTAAGCGAAAGCGACAAAAAGCTTTTTGATCAACTGGGTATAGTATCTCATGTATAACATATTGCAAGGCTTAAAAATAACATGCCGCTCCAGAATGGACAAAAATCATCGTCATGATCTAGACATCTATAGTCTTATAGTTATGTACCGCGTTAACAATATATAGGAATAATGAAACTCGAGACGCATTATCAGAGGAGCAATTCTTGTTAACACCCTTCTTTTATTTAAGGCAACATACCAATTTCCTATACAATACAGAACATTACATGCACTACGACTTTCATCATAAAGATTATTAAAGCTGGTGGCACGCGACAAACATTGTGTTGGCTAAATGGAAACTATTTTCGGTGTCTTGGTTTTTTGATGCGCAGGAACGTATAAAGTTGGTTACACATAGAGGCTGATATAAAGATGGTTACACTCACATAGAGGCTGATATAAAGATGGTTACACTCACATATAGTCTGATTTGGAGATTTCTTTCAATATACTGGACAAGTATTAGGGTGACATCAGTTTATTCATTTTGGTTCTGTCTATCTATCTCGTGCTTTATTTTAAGTGGTCACTTTCCTTACCTAAAGATTCTCATACTTTTTTTTTTTACATTTCGTTAACCATATTACACATATAGATTAAGGTTGTCTTGTCAGAAAAAAAACCTTAAAACAACTATTTGATAAACATTATTTAATAATAATTTGTTAACTCATAACAGACATTTATTTCTTACGTTATGCTATGCGACGTATTCTTAATTTAATATTGTAAAATGTTAGCACAAACTACATTAAAAACTTAGACCAATGTATGCAGCCTTTAATGAAAAACATTGTTCTTATTGTGTACATTTACT
The DNA here is from genome assembly GCA_007657795.1 of Dreissena rostriformis. Classification (NCBI taxonomy): domain Eukaryota; kingdom Metazoa; phylum Mollusca; class Bivalvia; order Myida; family Dreissenidae; genus Dreissena; species Dreissena rostriformis. The sequence continues at coordinate 213,189 of VMBQ01018509.1, read as the reverse complement.
TTCTTATTTCATATTTAAGAGCAGGGTGGGTTTTAAACTGGTTATCAATGGTCTGGGTGTTTCGACACTGAACCCAATACACACAATACACTACCCTTTTGGCGTATAATAGGTACATTCCATGCCTCTTGCCTTTTGAAATTTGTGTATGACACAGCGTTTCATGTTAATTATAATTGTGGAGTTAATATTAACATAGCCGTATAATGATTTGTAGGAATATGCATGTTTGAATCGAAACTGACAAAACTACAAAGCGAATAGATAGGGCTATTGAGCACTTTCGTAATCTGCGTAATGAAAAGACAAAACGCGCTCATGAGAATCGTCTGCAAAAAACTAGTTGCAGCATAATTGCATTCCCTTTAGTCTGTGATACGTTAATAACAACTCACTGCCTACGATTTTGTCCACACTTACAGTACCCGTGTCTGTATTATTTCTCCTTGAATTATAAAAGTCATTTGACATCGTATCATTAATAAAAGTTGGGATCACATATTGCGTCTTATATATTAATCAGAAATAAATGAACGTTCTTGGAAAATGGCTTGTCTGGTATAATATTATTAAATATCATGAGAGATAGCATGTTCAATAATTAGATAATTTCTCGCAGTCAATTTTCAATTCAAAATTATTCTGCCGTTGGGGGAAATATGGTCGTTTTCCTTTATTGTATATGACGAAAGAGGTATGCGTTTTAAGCTTATTATTATGACAAAAATGTACACTATTTATGGTAATCTTAGTTACTCCATGTACAATGCATGCTGGTTAAAGCGATGCAATTTTAACATTGACCATCTTAATGTTAAACACGTATTATTTATGAACTAACCATTTAACCCTTTGAGCGCTGGAACCGGATTTTGAAGGTCTTTGCAAACAGTTTGGATCCAGATGAGACGCCACAGAACGTGGCGTCTCATCAGGATCCAAACTGTTTGCTATTCTGATAGTGGTCTTAGAAAAAAATCGAAGAAAATGCTAATTTTAGAAATTCAGCAGACGACATTTAAGCAGACAACAAATTTCCCAGCATGCAAAGGGTTAAAGAAAAAGGATAATTTTGTACGGAAATGGCATGCAATCCTTTATTCAATACATCTACTTTAACACTAGTGTATGTTCAAAATATAATGCTTTAATTCTTGAAAATAAAAACGATGTATGTAAAAGTTTAGTCTTATTCAGACTATCGTCACATATTTGGGAAATTAATATGGTGGCATAGAAAACTCGATTATGAAAGCTAATCGTGGATTTAGTGTAAGAAATATGTATATTATTATTTAATTGATATATGTTTCACAATACTATCATGTTGTAAAGGACAGGGATCGAATGTCAACATTTTGCGGCCATCTCGGCAGCAATTTTGGGTTATATCGCAACGCTTAATAATGACACAGTTTCATCATTTAGTTTTTAAATCGGGACGTGTTAGACAACTTTTTTTATGCAAAATTATAATGTGCTTATTTTTGGGTAATTGCAATATTTGTTATTCGGCACATTGACTAACACACTTTTGAATGTAAATCTCCTCTCAAATTAGAAAAGCGTTAAACTATTCCGTATCTTTAAGCAATTATTTAAAGTGCCAATCATCATAAGCAGCCAAATGCGTGACCAGAAAGTCAAAGCAGTTTCTGAATGCATTGTAGGCTTTCTGAATGCATTGTAGGCTTTCTGAATGCATTGTAGGCTTTCTGAATGCATTGTAGGCTTTTTGAATGCATTGTAGGCTTTCGCAAAGTCCCTTATTAACCGGATTACATTCTTAAGGCAAGAGGCTGATATTGGTTTAAGGATAGAAATGTCTTATTCTATTGAAAAGCTTGTCATGTTTTAAGGATAGCAGTCAGAAACTGCAATGGATACAAATTCACTATATTTGATAAAGATACAATTAAACCCAAGCATAAATAGGCTATATAAACATCTCGGAAAATGTGTATACTTATTAGGATTGTAATCTGGCAGAATAATTTTGCCATTAAGGAAGTATTTAGATATATCAAGACAATTCCAATAAAGGTTAATGACATCATTTCAGTTTTCACTAATATAACCGTTTTAGATAACTCGCACATACTGATTTAAATGAATATTGGTTGGTTAAATGCCGTATCCCTCTGACATCTTTTTATATAAATATGTTCCACTATTAAGCTAATGGAAGTCCATTATATTTCCTTATCTTCGGACTCTTTGCACGAAATCTTTGCATGAAATCAATTAGGATTGGCTCCAATTTATATTCCATTAATAACCCATTAAGAAGCAGACCGCACTTATAGAGAGTCTCATAAGCGCCTATTTATTTGGGGAAGAATGAAAAGTCAATTTAATTATGACTCTTACTGTGTGCGTAAATTCATCGTACGCATATTAAACATGTTCAGGCTTTAACTGTGACAAGGTAAATACGTTAACTTGTACATTCACATATATATTTATGCATTAAACTACTACAGTTTACATGCATACAAATATTGCCCATAATGTATGTATTCAAATTAAGAATTGTAAACAACTAAGAGAAAGCTTAATCAATGTGAAATATATAGGAAACATGTGAGACTTCAGCAACATTATCAAGAGTTTCAATTTGTCATCAAGTCATTTCATTAAGGTCAACGAACGATTGCCTCAAAGTGCAATATAAAGAAGTGAAACTCCAGAAGCTGCATCAGTATTGCATTTCTATCATACACACCTTCGTGGTCCTTTATTTATGGCAAGGAACCAATTGCCAAAACGGTACAGTACGGCACTAAACGAAACAACATATAAGCATAATAGAATAAAGCTGGGGTCACCGCCTTGGAGCGGTCAATGCTAAGCACTGGGGGTTTTAACCGGTTATAGAGCGCTCAACCTCACACTTGGCCCAGCAATATTCATGATACATATAAGTGTAAATAAATTTTAACCTCATAGCATTGTTACTCAAATTAAACAGTAATAAAAGGGAATTGAAACGCATTCAATTTAATAACTATTTAATTCTCAATGGTAGGAAGGAGACCAGAGCACCAGAGTTACACCTTTTTGAGGCACGATGAAATGAAATTACTAACACGCATCAACTTCATCCATTTTTTTACAAAAAGACTTAAGAAAATAGCAAGATATAGTTAATATTTCAGATCATCATTGTGCATCTACAGGAAGAAGCAGCAATATTGAGTGTAAAAGATCCAAACTACCTACTTGATTGTTTATGTGACAGTTATATACGAAAATGTAAATGAAAATGATTGTATTACTAAGACTCATTGCAAAGCTTTGAGGTTTAACCTTGTTTAAGGTTAGGGGAACATCGCACTTAGCCCCGAAATAAGCACTTAAAAGAGACCGTTTACAATCGAAATAAATAAACTAGTAATGCATTACAACACTTATTCACCACACAGGATCGTAATCTGCACACGTTTGGTTATCGTTTAGACGCCAACATTTAATTTGTGTTGTCCTTTTTTTAAGGGAATAGATCTACACTGATATTCAATACATGTTCTCGTGATTCAGTATAAATTTAATCTTCTCACATTTTATTATTCTTGTACGTAATTTAAACGCGATCATTACATTTATGTTGTTCGATTTTTTAATGTAAAATACTCAATGTATAATCGACACTTTTTCTCTGGTATTTCACAATAATATTAATAAAACAAGTAAACCACTGAGATGGACATATACGTAACTATGTGCTATAAAACACGAATTGCTTCCTATTACGAAAAAGTTGTCATTTACATGTCTCTGGTACTTTCTGTAGTGCACAAAACACGAACATTTGAACCAGACAGAATTAAGAAAGCGATAATGAAGAATATGTGCCGTGGCTGTTGTATTAGCCGTTTGTCTCTGTAAAATGCAGACACGATGTGCGGAAAACAATCGTTCCGAAAGATTGCTGTTCTATATCTGTCCTAAGGACGTACTTGAGGCAATTCTGACGATCTTCAAAGTTCTAAGCAGCATTGTACAGTCTTCTTAGCCTTCAGAATCTGATTCGGACATCAATTAAAACGTTTCTAAAATAATGTGCACTTGTAGAAAATCAATCATGAGAATGCAAAGAGCATTATATTTAAATAAAAAATAGCTTAGCGTATTAAACATGTCGTTTTCTATATAAATTATTTTAAAAAAGCAGATATCTCCCATACCGAATACCCGAATAACCAAAGAGTTATATAATTATGTTTGGAGTATAATGTATCGATAATAGCGGTCAAAAATTTGAGACCATGAATGATGTCGTAATTTACGAAACAAACTGTTCATAATCCAAAATATGTAAACAATGATAGCATATTTTAGTAAATATTTGGATAAATCCTGATAAGTTTAAAGATATGTTCACTTCTATCGACCCAAAAATAAGGTAGGTAGTCTTACCAAACTGTTTTGATGTCGTTAACGTGTGAACGTTTCCAAATTTCATACGAATATGCAATGGCCTGCTGAAATCGTCCAAAATCTATATGTAACACTATTTCTTTAGCTTCAGTTAATTGTAATTAATTTAAAGTTAAATTACAGAATTTGATAGAATGTAGAAAATATGATCGCAAATGTAATAGTATTTAGTGAGTTTCGCAACATAGATCGAAAACTCACCCCGGAAAAGCACATAACGTGTCTTTCGGGTTATTGGAAACGAATTATTTACGCCTAAATATAAACCATTTAACTAATGTTTTTCCTGCACTTGTTTTTAGGGTTATTTTGGCTACATGAATGATCCTTTTGTACTAAATCTTATTACACATTTGAGTCCGTTTTTCGAGATCTTAATAGTGCTGTGGCGTGCGTTTCTAAGAGTGTATGCGCGAAATAGTTCTTAATAGTCCTATGGCGTGCGTTACTCAACATGCTTGTGTCAAACAAAGTAGGGGAACAATCTATCATTTGCTGTAAAAGTGGAGGCAATACATGCCAGTTTTAAGTTAGCAATATAAACATTATTAGTTATTGAAAAGACCATTAAGTTTATGTAATCCGTAATGTTGGTGTGTGTTCTTTACAAATCTCCGACAGAGCTGTGGTTGGAAAAAGTCACATGTTATGCTTAAAAGAACATTCATCACTCCAGGTCCATGGTGAGATGTTTACAAACGATAGCTTTTCTTTAACAAGCTGGTCAATACACTTGTTTGATTTTTACTCTGTTTAAAGATAACCTGTATTGTCATCAGTTAGTTTGTTCATGACAATAAAAACAACAATATTACCGTATTGAGAGTGTTGGCCTATTTTTAATATTAATATTGTCTCAAGAGGTACAATAATAGAAAGCACAAAATAGACATAATGGAGGATCACCAGGAATATTAACACGAAAGACATTTCTGATGCCATATTTTGTTTTGTTTTAAATAAAGGCGAATGATCTACTGCTTATACAAAACAGGAATTTAACGACTTAAATGATTGGCATGTTTTATGTCCTGTTGTTTTGTNATATATATATATATATATATATATATATATATATATATATATATATATATATATTACACATCAAAATAATAGAATGTCGATTCTTTTGGATGAAACTTGTATTACTCAATGGTTCATTGTTTTTCAGAGCAATACACTTCGCAATGGTTTAATAAACGCACACATGAAATAACCAAAGCACCCTTTAATTCCCTATTTATTAAAAAAATAAATAAGGGAAAGAATACTTGTGCAAGTTATAGATCGTCCTCGTGCATATTAGGATGAAACTAATTATACACGGTGACAAATATGAACTTTACTTGGAGTGGTGATATATTTCCAATGTGTGATAATGTAAAACGTCAAACTTATCAGCCTATATTAAATTTCGGATCTTGAAAGATTTATGCCGGGAAAACTTACGTTGATATAATTAAGAAACACAACCCGGAAAGAAAAATTGTCAGACCTGATGAAAAAAAGGAATGGTGAAACTCCAAAATCATAAACAGGATGGATATTCTTATAAAGGCTCTTATTGAGGCATTGAGACTGCTTTTACAATGCAATACATAAAAAACAACATAAAACATAAATACGATTAAAGCTGGAGGCATGGCCTTGCAACGGTTAATGCAAAGCTTTGGGGTTTAGTGTAATTTGGATCGTCGAGTTGTAATTTTTACTAACTAATATAGTAGCTAATATAGTAGTATGTAAGAAATGTTGGTTATTGTGGTAATATCCGACACCTGAACATGTACTACAAATGTCATGTGTATGCGCTGCATACTGCAGAATATATTTGGTTCTAAAACGTTTGCCAGAGCAAGCGCGTTTAAGCACGTCTACTGCACTGAACAAATTATTAGATTTCCAAAATAACTTAACCAACACTAGGTTGCGCCAATGTTTTTTTTTCCAGAATGACCACACTCATTTTTCTTCTTTGTGTAAAGGAAACAAAAAGGGAGTGTTTCAATAACAAGACAGGATATAGCAGGAACGTGTTTTTTTTCATTTCATCGATCTTCAAAAAGTTGCAATTTTGTTGCTTTGGTGTATTTTGATGATTGAGTAATAAAAACTGTAAATAATTTGGATAGATATCTTATTGCGTTCAGTGTCGTATAACTAAGATATACTTTCCACGAAGTTTGTGAATGATGTGAAGAAGTGTCAACATAGTGCACCATAGAAACTGAATCATCGTCAATATTGTAAGACAAATCATCGCCCTGTGAATTCTTTAATGGGCGTAATTGATTTCTCGATGTGACACTGGGTCGTCACAGAACCGCTTCTTATTGGAATGTTTTAATTTTCAAATAATTATCTGTAAGAGACTTGTTGAAAGTTTGTCAAAATGCTAAAAAAAATAAATAGTTAAATATCTGAACGAATGTATGCAGAACACGCGAAATCAGATTACTGACTACACACTGTTTTAAATATTGGTTCATTTGTGGATCATCATCGATCTAAATCGGAAAATATAAAGCGTTTGTGACGCTTTTCATCGATATTTAAGCAAAAATGACTATTGTCACAATATCATTTAAACCAAAACAAAACATCAAAAAGCCCGCATGCTGAAGTTATAGAGCGTCAGCTTTTGCTTTGAAAGGTCCAGGTTCAAACCCCAGCGAAGGCCCAATTTTTTTTAATATATTTTTCTTGTTATGGTAATTATTTTTAATAATATTATGACATATTTATAATTATTCCAGATATTAAATTTGTGTAAGTCAATTTGTTTAATGCTATTTAATAATAATGCAAAACTTTGGGTACAAGATAATTCAGCTGAAATCTGATAAACGATTAGAAATAAAACATTCACCATCGATTGAGGACCAGGGAAACAACAGTCGTAAATAATTTGTTTTGACCTAGTTACCTAATTTTAACACTACCTGATGCTGTTGCAGATACTTGTTCATTTTGTTTTCCATTTACAAGGATGACACGTTTAATTGGCTTATGTGAACTGTTCAAATATTTGATTCAGGAGGCAATAACCCAAAATAGGAGTGTCCATTCGTTTATATTTATAGTCCATACAATAAAAATCGTTGAATTGTAATTTGCATTAACACAAATGGGTGTTAATGGCTTGTTTGTCCTACTAACTATGATCGCGTTTGCATATAAATTCGATGAATAATATATGCGATCAACGACGGATATTTCAAACAAAATATAAACTGAAGTGCATGACGATTTAGTCCAGACACGCCGCCAACTATTGCATATAACAAATATTCCATCCAAAGAAAGAGCAACAATATAATTCTTTGATTGCAACGATTGCTATTTTTGCCTTATATACTGATAAATCAAATAATCATTATACATTTTTTAAATGTTTCATATTTTTCAACAAAATAATTGTATCTGTCTTTAAAATAGAACAACAACGTTGACCATATACGAACATATTTACATCAATAGTGTTTGATTATTTCTGTTATAATCGTACGGAGGAATGGTAGTTCATTGATATTAATATACACGTTAAAAATCATTATTTTTAAATACCTCTTGTAACAATGTAAGATGTAACCAAGTATGACCGATAAAGTACTTCAAGTTTACGGTTCTACATTACTGAAAGCTGCGCACGTTTTGAAGCATTCTATGTTATACTCGCTATAATAGCAGTATTTCAGATGAACTGACATTAATTTATCTTGACAGAACAATACTTATTTATTTACGCATTTATTCAGTTTGATCCTTATCTTCTATGAACCGAATATACAGACTGTGGCAAAAAGTTTCGGTGTCGAAGAACATGCTTCACGTTTTTTTAACTTCTACATTATAATTAACCTTCTTAGTTTTACATTTGCCAAATTAACAATATGGAAATGCTATTTGTAGTTCACAAAGTAAGTTAATATTCTTGTTTGTAGTGATTTATTAAGCATTTTCAGAGCTTTCGATATGTTTGGAATATATTGCATGAACTCGTTCTTTTTAAATTATGCTAACTTCTGTGCAAATAAATGACAATTATATGATCTGGATTCATATACAAATACAAATGGCATTCGGCAATTTCCTTAGTTTTCGTGTCGTGACTTTGCGATGCACTAGGTAGGAGGCGCTCAGTTCGCTTGTACATTTAGGCCTGTAAATGTAGAATCTTTGAGTTCGTCTGTGAAGCAACGTCCAATGAATACAAATATACAGTACACATACTTATATAAATGGACCTGATTAATGTGGGTGCCGACGTAAGCTTCAACGTTCCAACGGTGCTGCCCGGGCTGCAGAGTTCATACTGATAGTGTAGATGTCAGTTACAGTTCTAGAGTCACTGGAAAGACACGTACGCGGGAGTAGAATAAGCTTCATTGAGGGCATGGGTAAACGGAAGGTCACAGCGTTATTGAAGCTAGAAGTCAGTTCAAGGCCAGAAGCTTTGTTTGAGCTAATACCCTCACTGCGGCAGTGACAGGGGAAGTCAACTGTTCCGCTAAGGCAAGAGTTGGCTTCACTGAAGCAAGGGGCCTCATTGAGGCATAGGTTGGCTTCATTGAAGTCAAGATCCTCCTGACCTATTTGAGCAGCGTTTTTAAAACCTCAAGTACCCTCTGCACATTGCATTGTATATATTCAGAACAATGTGATGACTGTCTGTTGAAACATCAATCGGAGGCAATGTAGCCTGGGACAAAGTTTGTTATTAAGATTTCAGTAATGGCCTTCCGGGGAATTTGGAAAGAGCTCTTGAATTGTGAGAACGCGTACATATTGCTCGGTATCGGCCTCAGAACGTCGGCTTCGCGCTTAATTCCTGGTTTTCTCACATTTCCTGTGGAAAACAAGCTCATACAAGTGTGCTTTACTGCACTAATACAAAGAACAGCCATGTTTATATCATGAAGAATTCCAATTGAAATGATTTATGATTCAGTGACCAGCTGACTTAATATGAAATTTATAGTCAATACCATCTCTTTGTAACGAACACCACATCAAATGCTGTCTCTATTAAACCACGTTATTATATCAAACTAAAGTACTTTACATTATTTGAGTGTATTTTTGTTGCATTTGTTGTTATAAAAGTCAAATTTTTTTATTTCAAAAGTTCAGGTCTAAAGCCATTGTATTAGTATTTAAGGAAATATTGTGGGTTTTTTCCTTTAGGAAACAGTAATAAATATAATAATGTCTGCATATAAAAAAATGTCTTGTCAGTGTTATTAAATCATTTTTTAGTGTATAATCACCTACATGTGGCGTACCACAATGGTATTTTTAAACCACCTACCCTAACGTATACATGTTATTGGTGGTTAATCTGTCATTATGTATCTGGTTCATAATTTAAATAAGAACTATCAAACATAGTAACCGTTGACTATTTTGCGACATAAATAAAATGACGACATAAGTATGACAGTGAAATTTACAAAAACAGATGGAGTTGATGGAGCGAAAAAACTATTTACTTTTGCGTATTTTACGTAATTAATACATTGTGAATGTATTTTCATGAATGTTCCATTAATTATTCAATCAGCGAAGCATTAGTTCTATATTCAATATTCTGTTGTATTTTTTAGTTCAGTTTGTGTTCTATTAAGACATTAAATTGGCTTATTGTAACTGTACAAATATTTGCTTTAGTAAGCAATAACAGGTCTGAGTGTTTAGTCCAGTCAATACAACTCGTTTAATTTTAAATTGGAATTAATACCAATGAATGTAAATGGCATGTTTTTAGTACTAACTATCGCGTTTGTTTAGAAATTCGTAGTTCAAACGGAATTAAATTAGAATGCATGACGATTAAGTCCAGAGACGCCACCGACTAATGCATATAACAAATCTTCGATACAACGTAAGAGCAATTTTATATTTTTATATGTTTAACAACTTTTAATTTTTGTATTATAGTCTGATATGTCAAATATTAATTAGAAATTATTTTTGAAAAGTTTCATATTTACCACATAACAATTGACTCTTTCTTGACAATAACCACAACTTCGACCGTATACGAAATGATTGACATCATTATTTGATTATTTCTAATATCTCCTTAGCTATGAGCGGTGATACATTGTATTCATTAACAGTTTAAATACCGCTATATTTTAATACACATGATAACAATGTGAGATGTCACCATGCATAAATGGTAGAGAAATTTAAGTTCACGGTTGTACATTCCTGAAAGCTATTCACGTTGTGCAGCTTAGTTTGGTATACTCAATAAAATAGCGTATATAAAATGTCATATATTTATCATGACAGAAACATGCAAATTTGTTTTCGCATTTCTTCTAGCGAACAAAATTATCTTCTATGAATCGGATCTAAGGACTGCTGCAAAAGGTTGCGGTGCCGAATTGCATGCTTCACGTTTTTTGTTTACTATAACATAATAATTACCTCTCTTAATTCTTTACCTGTCAAAAAAACACATCCCAATCTGCAAATGTTATTTGTTATTAACAAAATTGTTAATTTTATTTAAGTAGTGATTTTTAAAGCAGTATAGAGCATTTAATATGTTTTGAATATATTGCATGAAATCGCTCTTTTAATTTCTTCCGATTTCGGTGCTAATTAATGAGGACTATATGAATGTTAGCCTTCGTCGAATATGAAGGGCATTCGGCAATGTCGTTAGTTTCCGTGTTCATGACTTTGCGATGCACTTTCTAGGAGGCACTCGGTATGCCCGTGTTTCTCTACATAGAGGTCTGCAATATTATTATCATTGCTATAAACTATAAACTAATAATTGTATAAAAATACGGTATTTAAGAACTTTTCTTTTTTCGTCATTCGTGGTTTACAGTCCCTTTAAGCCCATGCTTTTATTTGTTGAATGTTAGCTTAAATAATTGGTTCTTGGCTGTCCATGCGAATGTTTTAAATATAAATGATAACAATGTCCACGAAAAAGTTTGCACACGAGCGTATTCGTGACATTAACAAGTTATTAAGTATTAAGTATCTTTTAATGCAATGATGTCAATTAAAGGTATTATACATATTAATATGTATATCTTTAATATAGGTACACTTTAGTCGTTACGCTTTCACAATTATACTCAAATTAATATGAATTGTGTCAAATGAAATGTAATGGCTGTCAAACGATCAAACATGTGAAGGACGAACAAAGAATCTCAATTATTGCATGATAATGTGCATATTGATTTCCTCAAAAGGAACTGGATTGACATAAGCAATGCCATGAATAGACTGCTATATAGAGAATTACATGTTAGTGCCTGATCTTTTGTAATATATCAGGCACGGCTTAGAATAATATAACGGCGAAGAGCGCCAGGCTGTTATTTTATTCGTGCCGAGCATGGTATATTACACAAAAAAAAATCAGGCAGTGACCTGTTTTTTTGTTTATCATAGCACTAAGTACCCATTTAAAAAGAAACAAGAGGGCCATGATTGCCCTGGATCGCTCCACTGTTTTTTATGCGAAAAAAGCGTGCAATGCGCATGGGTTGAAATGTACTCAAGCATTTGACTTTCTCTTTCTATCCCTCGTCCCACTGGGCGCTTAAAGAGTGAAGGGTGAGCATTTTTATATATGGAAAACGTTACTACGGTGTTAACTAAACAGACAAAAAAGCCCGGGAATCGTCGCACAGGTCCTTCGTTTATACCGTAGGTACATTTATCTCTCCAAAATATATTGTCGTTCTTTCTATTTCACATATTTTAAGATGCTGATGATCAAATCTACGCATGTTCTACAAGACTTATGAAAGTTCCTTCATTCAATCATGAATCTTTTTCCAAAATTCCAAATAGTGTTTGTAGGTTTCAAAGTTTCTGTTACTTATATAGTTCATGACATATGCAAAATACCTTATGACGTAGATCACCTGAACTTTACTTCATTCTTTAGGCATTAGTGCGTGAAGCAGGATTGTTAACGTGGTGAAGAAATTGTTTATTGAAAAAAGAAGATATTTGCCTGAGGAAACATTAAGTTACGAGTTTTTCAGGTTCATGAGGTGCCGAAAGGCAGTAGGAATGATAACTTCGTAGAGGTTGTTTGTTAAACAAAGTAAATGTTGATGAGAAAAAAAAAAGAATTATAATTCATCAAGATGTTGCGATCATGGCAACACTTCTTGCATATGGCGTGAGGTTTAAAGAGATATCATGACAAACAATTAGCTTGACATAACTTTCCTTTACTTTTTCCATCTGACGTTGGTTACCTGTCATGTTTGTTTTTGAAAAATACTAGGATTGCCATATATTGATACAAGGTATCTGATCTATTCTCTGATAGGTTGCTAGTTATGGACTTAGCGGCAGTCATGTTATAAACAAGGGGATTGTTCACGGCATCGGTAGAATATACTTTTAATAGATACATCTTTTTTAAGTTGGATGCTCCTTATTTTTTGCTACTGAATATTAAAATCACTTATTGCAATGTTGTTAGGTTTATATTGAAAAAAAATAATTGGTTGCAACTGTTTATAAATCATAAAATGATGTCATTTAAAAAAAAAAACATGTTGTTTTAATTTTAACCATTTTATCTTTTCAAATCTTAAGAACCCCCATTCAGATATGTAATGGGTGTGGGGTAAGGACACATGGCACACAAAGTCCATTGATGAATTTAATCCATTTATTCATGACGTAGACTAATATAGTCAATATAGTATAGGATAAATTTTGCCCCAGAGGCATAATTTTAACAAACTTGGTAGAGAACTATAAGATGTCACTGCATACCAAATTTGGTAGCCCTACACCCAATGGTTATGGACAGGAAGATTTTTAAAGTTGGCACAAAAGAGGTTTTATATAAGCATATGTTCAGTTTTGTGACCCCCGGGGAAGGGTCAAATTTGAGCCCAGACGAATAATTTGAACAAATTTGGTAGAGAACTATAAGATGTCACTACATACCAAATTGAGTAGCCCTAGGCTCTATAATTATGAACAAGAAGATTGTTAAAGTTTGCACAAAAAAGGCCTTATTTAAGCATATGTTCATTTTTGTTACCCCTGGGGCAGGGTCAAATTTGACCCCAGGGGCATAATTTGAACAAACTTGGTAGACAACTTTAAGATTTTAATACAAATCAAATTTCGTAGAAATAAGCCCAATGGTTATGGACAAGAAGATTTTTAAATTTGCACAAAATTTGCCAAATTATAAGCATATGTTCAATTTTGTGACCCCTGGGAAACGGTCAAATTTGATTCCAGGTGCTAAATTTGAACAAACTTGGTAGAGGACTATTAGATGTCACTACATACCGAATTTGGTAGCCCTATACAATACGGTTATGGACAAGAAGATTTTTAAAGTTTGCACAAAATAGGCCTTGTGTAAGCGTATGTTCATTTATGTGACCCCAGGGGCAGGGTCGTAATTGATCCTAGGGGCATAATTTGAACAAACTAAGTAGAGAACTATTGGATGTCACTACATACCGAATTTGGTAGCCCTAGGCCCTACGGTTATGGACAAGAAGAGTTTTAAAGTTTGCACAAAATAGGCTTTATATAAGCATATCTTCATTTTTGTGACCCCCGGGGCAGGGTCAAATTTGATCACAGGGGTATAATTTTAACAAACAAAGTAGAAAACTATTAAATGTCACTACAAATTAAATGTGGGAGCACTAGGCCCAAAGGTTATGGACAAGAAGATTTTTAAAGTTTGCATTAAATAGGCTTTATATAAGCATATGTTCAATTTATTGACCCCAGGGGCGGGGTCAAATTTGACCCCAGGGGCATAATTTGAACAAATTTGAAAGAGGTTCACTCCAGGAACATTTGTGAGAAGTTTTATCAGAATTGGACTTGTAGTTTAGGATAAGAAGATGTTCAAAGAAAAGGTTAACGCACGGACGCACGCACGCACGACGGACAAAGGACAATGACATAAGACCCGCTGGCTTCTGGCCAGTGGAGCTAATATTGAAACAAATATCGCTACGACGCTGCATGTTTAGCGGGAATAAATATAATCTTTGACGTTTGACTTGTTAATAATGACGTCATGAGCATTACCAAGGAACTTATACTTATTGTACTTAATTATATTAATGAGAATTAATTTCCATGAATGTCCCATTACTGATTAAACCAGCGTAGTATTAATTGTATCGCCAATATTCTGTTGTAGTTTCTTGTTCAGTTTGTTTTCCATTAAAAAAGATGGCACGTTTAATTGGCTTTTGGGAATTGTACACATATTTGAGTCAGTAGGCAATTACGCTAAGTATGAGTGTTGATCCATTTAAATGCATAGTCCATGCGATAAGACTCATTGAATTTAAATTTGCATTAATCCTAATGGATGTTAATGGCAATTTATTACTACTATTATCGCGTTTCTTTAGAAATTCTTGAATAATATATGTAATCGACGACGGGTATTTTCAACAGAATATACACTAAAGTGTATGCCGATTTAGTCCAGAGACGCAACCAAATAATGCATATAACAAATATTCGATCATAAGTAAGCGCACCATTATAATTTTATATTTGCAACGAATTTTCATATTTGTATAATATACTAATTGATCAAATATGCCCTAGAAATTATGTTTAAAAAGTGAACTTGTTTCAACATAATAAATGACTCTTTCATTTAAAAATTGCCACAACATCGACCGTGTACGAATAGATTTACATAAGTGTTGTTTGATTATTTCTAATAAGTCCTTAACGAAGAAAGGTTATACGGTATTACAAAAACAGTATGAAAATCATTTGATTTGAATAAACAATGCGATATATCACCAAGTATGAACGATAGAGTAATTGAAGTTTACGGTTCTTCATTACTAAACGCTGTTCACGTTTTGCATCAGTATGCTATACTCGACAAAATGGCTATAATTCTCATCGACTGTCATATATTTATTTTGACGCAACAATGCTGATTTATCCATTTATTCTAGTGAGAACCTTATCTTAAAAATGTATAGTCAATAACATTTCTTCTATTACCGGATCTTAAGACTGCGACTAAGGGTTTTGGTGTCGATTTACATGCTTCAATTTTCCTTAACTATTTAATAATTAATACCTCCCTTTGTTTAACATCTGCCAAGTAAACAACATAGCATTCTATTTGTAATTCACACAGCGAGTATTTTTTTTTTGTCAGTAGTGATTTACCAAGCATTTCTAGAGCATTCGATATATTTAAAATATAAGTCTTCGACGAATGAGGAATACGGCAATGCCGTTATTTTTCAGTGTCTTGATTTTGCGATGCACTGGCTAGTAGACGCCTTCCTGTACATTGCTTATCATTGAGTTCTTCTGTAGTTGCGATCGGGACAACACACAGGATTGGTACTCACAATGATAAAAATAGATCTGGAGCATTTGGTTGCCTATGTTAGGTTCAAAGTTCAAAGATGCTTTGATGCAAAGAAGTCTTTTGAATGTCTGGAGTCGTCGGAAATACCAAGGAGGGGGTGGGGGGGGTAGAAGAAGCGTCACTGAGGGCCTGTGTATACGGAAGGTCACAACGTCATTCGAGCTAGAAATCATGTCAATGTCAGAAACTGGGTTTGTGTCAATATCCTCAATGGGACAGTTGATGGGTTCGTCGAAGCTGAGACACGGATTGGTTTCATAAAAGCCAGGGGCCTCATTGGGGAATAGGTTGGCTTCATTGAAGTCAATAACGTCCTGTGCCGTTATTTAAAAATGAAGTCCCCTCCGGACGTTGCATAATATATATTTAGAGCAACTTACATTACGTTTGTTAAAGAATCAATCGGAGGCAGGGTAGCATGGGAACAAATTTGTTTTTATTATTTTATTAACGGCTTTCCGAGGGATTGGGAAGGTGCACTGGAATTGTGAGGCTTCGCGCATAACGCTCCGAAGAAGCCGGCCTCGCGCTGCATTCCTTGGTTTACGCACATTTCCTGTGGAACAAAGCTCATAAAGGTTTGATATAATGCAATAACTCGAAGTACAACCATGTATAAATCAGGAAAAATTCCAATGACACTAACTGGTGAGTAAGTGACCAGCTGGCGAAACATAAAATGTATAGTCAATAACATTTCTTTGTGATGAACACCACATCAAACGTTGTCTCCTATGAATAACATTATGAAATTAAGCTGAATATACTTCACATCATTTGAGGGTATTCTTGTTGCATTTGTTTCTAATAATAGTCAGAAAAAAATATATATCAAAAGTATAACGCCATTTTATAAATATTGAATGACATAAGTGTGTGTTTCTCCTAATGTTAAGGCAACATTGATAAATATAATAAATTAAGCATATGAAATCTCATTTTACAATTATATTATTTAAAATCACGCACATATGGCGTACCGCAAAGTGATTTTTAAACCCATACCAAAATGAAGGTATTGGATTTGTGTTTAATCTGTATTACTAGACCCAATCTCAATACACACTGTCTTTCATATGGGTAATACCCAAAATGTTTGAAACTAAATGGTTTGAACATATAATATACTGTGTGACATATTTTACAAGTTTGAACAACAGTACCTGTGTGTTGATTGAATGATTATCCATCCTGTTGCCATACATTGGTTCATCAATGAATGGTGCTTAAACGTGTATGAGAGTCCCATCTTTGACACCGATGACGTCTGAAAATATAATTAAAACAACATACAGAAAATGCAGTGGTTAATAAACTTAAAAAATACCTGTTGCATGGGCACAAACTTAAATAATATTCAATTGATATTCCTATTGTAATATGATAAAGTAGGTATTTTCTATGATAAAAAATAGAAACAGTATATTTGTATAACGTGGAGTACCTACCAATGTGAAATAATCATTGTGTAATGTTATTTAATGACTGGATAGTTGTTGGATACTTAATATGTCTACTGACAACATTTGGTCATCAAGCTTTTGGTCGATCGCTCTAGAAACACTGGATTGAGCTTCTATGTGAAGATCATGAGTGATCAGTTGAATCACAACATTAGCCTCAAAAAGTTGTAACTCTGTTGCTCTGGTCTCCTTTCAACCATTGAGTAATAAAATAGTAATTAAATTGAATGCGTTTTAATTCCCTTTTATTACTGTTTAATTTGAGTTGCAAGGCTATGAGGTTAAATTTTATTTACACTTATATGTATCATGAATATTGCTGGGCCAAATGTGAGGTTGAGCGCTCATTAACTAGTTTAAACCCCCAATGCTTAGCATTGACCGTTCCAAGGCGGTGACCCCAGCTTTATTCTACTATGTGTATATGTTGTTTCGTTTTGTGCCGTACTGTACCGTTTTGGCAATTGGTTCCTTGCCATAAATAAAGGACCACAGAGGTGTATATGATAAAACTGCAATACTGCTGCAGCTTCTGGAGTTTCACTTCTTCATACTGGTACCGCAGTGTTATCAACACTTAGTAGCCGCTATGGCTTCTATCAGTCTTGGGTCCTAAAGCAAGATCCAGCTGGTCTCAAGATATTCTAAAGTGGGATTGTTGACAAGGTATATATTCTGAAGTTCATCATTGGCCAAATGTGAAGAGCCCATTCTTTCCTGATACTCTCGAACTGCCATTTTGCTACAAAATGAACAACCAACGTGTTGTGATGCTACTTTCCCAAACGAAGCTTCCGGCCTTGCCCTCCGTGAAGCTTCTACTACTCTCTCGTATATCTTTCCGGTGAGTCCAGACCTCCAAAGAACCTCTTCAATTACAATTGGAACTCTGTAGCTTGGAAGATAACGTAGGCACTCAAGTGGTTTCTAGATTAGATGATGTCCCGATAGCAACCACAAAACGCTCAATGATAACCCATGTGCATATTTTTAGTTTCAGGCGAACTGTGCGCCTCCGAGCCGATGCATCGCAGTCACGACATGGTAACAAACGACATTGCCGAATGCCATTCATATTCAACACAGACTACTAATAAAGATCTATGTGATTAACACAGACATCAGCAGAATTTAAAAATACATTTTCATGCAAAATAATATACAAATGTACTGGAAAATATTAAACTTCCTTACAAACATCGAACTTTACCATGGATGAATTTGAGAATTACTTCAAAAAAAATAATAATCCGGATAGCTTGCTCGTTTACTCCTGATGAAGTAGTTGTGCATTTTGTGGAAAGATATGAACACAAGGACTGTAGTGTAATGTTTGAACTCTTAAATATGCCCAAAACAATTAAGGAAATTAACAAAGCTATTACTGAAATCAGCCCAGACAACAGTTGTTCAGGACTTGATTTATATTTATTTGATTTGCTATACACGGACAAAGTATACTCATACCGTTTTTAAATACTATATTCAATACAGTATTTACTTTAGGGTATTTTCCTACGGCATGGTCAGATGTTCTCGTGATTCCTTTACACAAGGAATGCAGTATTAACGAAGTCAATAATTATGGAGGTATTACACTGCTTAACACTCTATGTAAATAATTTAACAAAATATGAAATAATATATTGTCTGTTGGGGCAGAAAATTACTGTGTCTGTATGTGGGACCAGGCGGGATTCAGGTTTCACATGAGCACAGTTTATATTATTTTTGTGGTACGTGGACTCATAGCTTACATTTTTAATCATGGTAAACAGTTGTATTGCGATTTTCATAGATTGTAGTAAGACATATGGCGTTGTGAAGGATAATTTCTGGTAAACGTTTATAAAACTATGTATTTGGGGCCCACTACAGGATATTATGAGGTCGATGTATAATAAAGTCAAAAGTCAAACACTGTAACGAATTTAGTGATAGTTACGAATGCATTCTTGGAGTCAGACAGGGTAAATATTTGTCGACATTTTATTGTTAATGTATTTAAATGACTTAGTAAGATTGTTATAATAAAGTAATAGAAGGTATTAATGATATAGAGGATATTTGTTCACGTCAGTGTAAGATCGTTTGTTATTTCACAAGTGATCATAGAAAATATATTTTCACGAGTGGCACAGCCACGAGTGAAAATATTATTTTTCTATGATCACGAGTGAAATAACAAACGATCTTACACTTAAATGAACAAATGTTCTGTTTCTTTTATGCCCCTTTTTCAATAAAATAATGAATTATAATTTCCCTTTCGCTGAAAAGTGACCCTCTCTCCCGTGGCGTGCCTCAATACATTGAAATGACGTCATTTTTGACGTCATTTTGTTGACGAAGTGAAGTCATTATTCCAGGGAAATTCTTCAGTTAAACTCTTTTACAATGTAAATAAACGGTAAAAAAAGCATAACATTAAAAGAAAATATGTTGGATTCGGTGGATAACCGATTTTATTGTACTCGTGATCATAGAAACAAATATAAACATGATATAAACAAGGTAAGTACATCTTGATATGATAATCTAAAAATAGAAAAAGAAATTCCGAAAATGTGTTCTTTTCACCGGTGAAAAGAACAATTTTCACTGCAGAAATGTCATATTTTATCATTAGGTATAAAAGAAAATACTTTCAAAATGTTTCTTTTACTTTATGCTGATAATATGGTTATGTTCGGCAACACAGCAGAATAATTATAAAAGGGCTCAGAAATACTTTAAGATTATTGTCAGCGTTGTAAACTTATATCATAAACACTGAATAAAAAAAATAAAAAAAATATGATTTTTAGAAAAGGTGTGCAAAAACCTTCTTAACACTTTTATTATAACGGTAAGCGGATTGATATTGAAAGTCAATTTAACTAAAATGTATATCGGTATTGATGATATTTGAGACGCTTTCTTTTTCGGAAGCACAAACTACACTTTCTGGACAAGCATTAAACGCAATGTTTAAAATGAATACTAATTTATATACATTGACTGATATTTCTGTGAGCCACATACTAGATCTCTTAAATATACTTATAATGCAAATTTGGAACGCGTTCATATGCACACTTCTGAACAAATCCTCTGCGTTAAAAGATGTACACAAATTGACTTTGAATTTGGGAAACTTGGTCGTCTTAATTGTCAATCTTATATACTAAGATTATTAAAAATAAAATAAAGTTTATTAAATCATCAGAAAAAAAGTTAACTAAAAAGTTTATTTAATGTTGCTTAATGATTTTTATTTTTATCAAAATAAACTGGTGTTCATTACTAAATGACATGATTTCGTACTAAGGGTTTTTCGAGGTGTGGCTTTTAAAAAATGCCAGCGATTAAAAGGTATTCATTTCAAATGCTAAACCAAGATTAATTGATAATTTTATTCTAAACTGGAATGAGAGATCGTGCAACTCAAGCAGTGACGATTTGTATAACAGCATTACAGCCTTATTAAGATTTGTGCATTTTTTTTCTAAATTAAGACGCCCTTCACATAGCTTGCATGAAGAAAGTGGAAGGTGGGCAAACACTTGACCCGCTCGCGCACCTATAGGGAAAATAAAGTGAAGTTGATAACATGTAATATTTGTAATAAATTAGAAGATGAATTTCACTTTGTTGTAGAGTGTAGGCAATATTCAGAATTAAGATCTCAGTATATACTATTATACACCGACCTTACATGCACATATTTTCTGAATTACTAACAACTAAAAGTGCTACGTTGCTACACAAATTATGCTTTGACATATATACAGCGTTTTTTAAGGGATAGTAATATCTATGTAGTCTGTTGATCGATATATGTGTAAAACAATTGTTTTAAAACAACTGTCAAAACGGTATTTGAATGTCTTCTATCAATTGCCAGTATTATCTTTTCAATACAGGCTATATTGCAGTATCCTGTCTGTTCCTATATGGCTGTATTAAAAAAGATGTAATTTATTGAATAACAGCTGTTTATCCGATTTAACCAATGTTTTCACAACTGCTACATTTGTTATATAGAATACTAGTATTACATGACGTTTGAACCATCGATATTTTTTATGAAATGCTGGTTTATAAATAGCAAACGTCGTTATTTCAATACATTTTGTTTTGCGTGTTTGTTTATATACAGACACCGTGTCATTTTCATTAAATAGTATTCTGTGACTAGAGCGTTTGGGCTGCCCATATTTTCGTTCCGTATATGTAGCAAGCGAGGGGGAATGCTAATGCGTTTGTTACAAGTATGAGTCATAATTGACAAGTATTTTAGTACAGCTTACTGTAAGATTTCCTAATGTACGTAAACAATAATATGACTATCAAGTATTGTTCTATTACTCGCAAATATGTACAAACCGCTATATATGCTAGTACAATGTATTATAAGAATGTGCCTCATGCAACGAAGTGTGTTACTTCGTGTTAGTACAAAGTATTATTATTACACTATGTCATATGTAGACCTAACATATATACAATGCAAAATAGTTGATATATTGGTGATTACTGTTGTAATCAATTTGCTTAATTACAACTTGAAGTAATTACACAAATATAATTACATATATAATATCAATAATTATATAAACAGTAGTCCAATACTTAATAATACGTGTATGTATTGTTGCAATTATTATTGATTTGTGTAATCATATCAGTTTATTAAACTATACATCCAAAAGGCCAAAATCCAAAGTGGACAAATTAAGCATAGAGTGTTTACAAAGTCAATAGTTTATGAGTATAGAAAGGAATAATAGGTTTCATTGCAATAAAACATACATGTATTTTTAAATATTGGTAGTATATTAATAGCTTTATATAGTTTATATGTTAATAAATATGTCTCATTATGTCAAAATGTATGGAGCTTATAGTTAGCTGTACATACATGTCAATTATGGCTTATGTATGTAGCAATAGCATCCGCATTAGCCCGTGCTTGCTACCTACACGAAACGAAAATATAGGCAGTCAAAAAGCTCTGATCATAATACACTATTTAATTAAACTGACATTATGAAACGGTGTCTGTAGCTAAACAAACACGAACACAAATTGTATTAAAATGACGTTTGGTATTTATAAACAAGCATTTCATAAATCTTATACAGACCACCTATGAAATCAGAAAGATGGTAATGTAATATGATATATTAAAGTATAGCATTTTATATGCGTATATTGGTTAAATCTGACATAATAGCTGTATTTCAATGTCTTACAATTCGTTAAATACAGCCATATTTTCATAAAAAACATTTAGGGACAGGCACGAGACATTCATTGATAATATAATAATGGCAATTGATAAAATACGTTTGAATATAGATTTGACAGTAGATTAAAAACGACAATTTAACACATACAAAGGTCAACACAGTACATATTTATAACTATCACTTACTTAAAATGATTTTTACATGTAACAACATACTTTGTGTAGGAACATTTTATTTTCAGTCGTTAATATTTCAATAATAACATATAATCTAAGTTTTTTTAATAGTGCAGTACATAATAACTAAAATTAAAGTTACAACAAGATATATGCGGTACAAAACACATCAGAATACATTAAATGGATGCAAAGGTATTNTATATATATATATATATATATATATATATATATATATATATATATAACAGCTCAAATGTTTAATTAATAGCTCATTATTTGATGTTATTAGTTCGATAAATGTGTACATATTTGGTCTTTTTCTGTATTACAATGGAATATAGTTTGATCTCAGTTTCGTATATAACGTTCATTCAAGAATAAAATAAAACTCATTTTCGAGCTTATTACAAACAATACTCTTTCGTTGAACTAATGCAATTGGTGTAGGCCTAGCCCATGTACCAGTCTCAATATTTAATCTATGTGATGACATACATAATTTTGATAAACTTAATCGAATATTTGTACATGACATATATTCACGTACGGTTGAAATAGAGAAACAGCGATATGTTTATAACAATTGGCTTAGTAGAAATCTGTTGTATCTCATTTCAATTCTGAACAATCGTGTCGCTCAATCTTTGTCTTACGAAAAGTCAAGCATCATAAAATCCCAAATTACTTAGAAAATCTGTTAATACTGTGCACCAAATTTGCTTGTGTGGATTCTCAATACTATCATTTAATATAGTCAAATACACTTTTGTGCTAAATATATAATTTGATGTGCTTAAAAGTTCTCTTCAGTATTTAATAAGGTTTATATATCTCCTGTATTGATAGTTTTCACGTCCAAGTTCACCATATACGAAATCGTTTTGAATGCATCTTTTGACGCCAACTAGTTGCTTACAATATTGCAAATTAATCCATTCACTTGGTAAACCTTCGACAAAACCCCGCTCATCGCTGCCGTAGTTAAGAATCATAATCGATTTACCTTGTAAACAATGTACGCTTACTTTGTCCGTTTGTACGTTTGGTCTTCTGGGTGTATTGTTAAGTAAAACTTTGATTTGTTTTATCAAGAATACGAACACAAATATTAACTACCTGTGTGAATTACAAAATAACATTTCCTTATTGTTTATTTCGCAAATGTAAAAGTTAGGGAGGTAATTATAATGCAATACTTAAAGAGAAGTGAAGCATGTTATTCACCACTGAAACCTTTCGCCCTAGTCTTCAGATCCGGTGCATAGAAGATGTGGTTCTCACTAGAAGAAATGCGTAAATAAATTAGCGTCGTGAACATACGTATTAATGTACATGCAAAGTGTTCGACGCATAAGTTTCATATGATTCAATTTAGTGTAGTCTTATCCGAGAAAGGAGCCTTCATCGGCGCAGTTTTAAAAATCTTTCGGCTCGCCTCCATTTTATTTCGTATCATTTGCAGGTACTTATCGTGAATATATATGTGACGTTTGTAAGTGCAAATGCAAATTGCTTAATGCATTATATGCCATTCTAGAAATCCATTAATTACAACTGACGTATAACGGACGTAAGAGATAGATACGAATACATAATTAATCTGTTGAACGGAATCCTGTTCGTGAAGATGCAAAATAGGATTGATTAACGGGGTATGTAATCTGGCCTGCACATTAAATCGTATAAATGGATGCTTTTTCGAGCATTTATTCCTTAACATCAATAGGAACCTGACCAATTTGTATTACCCATATAGTTTGTTTTATGTAAACATAGTATTTGAAAGCCTGCTTGGTGTAGTTTTAGCGCTATAGCTTTTGATTCTAGATATCCCGGGTTCGATCACCATTGCACCCATTTTTTCCTTTGTTTTTATTTATTTAAAACTATTCCAATTATTATGATCGTAATTTAATTTTTATGATATTTTTCTTAAATACGGAAATCTGTGGCAAATCCCCTTATTGAAATAATTATTAATCAATTTTGCCGCATCATATCTATTCATCATACAAAATACTGAAATATAATGAATCGTTTGATTTGAGTTTTCCGCCATTCATAAACATATGCTTAATATGACGGCGTAAGAAAGGATAATGCGATCTTATTAGGAGTGTTATTTTTTGCGTGTTTGCATACAGTTTTGTAACCTTTCAGTATTTTTTAAACGTTGTCATTCTTGCAACTGTGCACAAGTCCCTTGAAGATTATTATTTGAAAAAAAACCATCCCAATAAGGATCGGTTCGGCGGCGACCCAACACCAAAAGAAGGCATCAATTACCCACATTAAAGAATTCCCAGAGCGAAGACTTGTCTTACAATATTGACGATGATTCGGTTGATATGGTGAATACTTGTCACACTTCATCGAATCATTCACAAACTTCTCGGAAATTCTATCTTAGTAATACGATAACAATTTGTACGCAATTAGATATCTATCCAAAAGATGACACGATTAATTGGCTTATAACAACTACAACTATTGTATTCAGTAGGCAATTACTCTAAGTATTTCCTTGGGATTTATAATCATTACGATACATCTCGTTGAGGTTTGAATTGATACTAATACCAATGAATGTTAATGTCATGTTTTTTACTACTAGCTACCGCGTTTAAACATGTGCCTCATATGATGTATTGGATTGAAATAAACGCCTACATATTTATGCGTGATAGATATAAACAAAAGTTAGTATATTATACTAAAAATGGCTTTATTTTACATCAAGTGTAAACTTCACATATTTATCCTGACAGAGCAACGCCAATTTATTTTAGAGGTCTTTTTGAAGGCTAGAGTCACCAGAAAAAACGTCCGATGAAACAAAAGAAGCTTCACTGAGGGCCTGTGTGTATTCCTCAATAGTAGCCTCAATGAGCAGTGGATGGATTCGTCGAGGTCAAGAGCATCGCTTTGACACAGGTTGGCTAAATTGAAGTTTGAGCAACGCTCTTAAGTGCCATCACGTTTCATTGTGTCCATTTAGAGTAACTTGATCAAATTTTGTTAAATAATCTATCGGAGGCAAGGAAGCCTGAAAACATGTGTTGATATTTTTAATGGCTTTCCGAAGGTTTGGAAGCACTGGAATTGTGAAGACTCAAAAAGTCAGCCTCGCGCTAAATTTCTGAGTTAACTCACATTTCCTGTTGACTAACAAGCTCGTAAATGTGTGATTTACTGCAATCATTAAAAGTAAAAACATGTATAAATCAGAAAGAATTCCAACGGGAATGACGGATGATCAAGCGACCAGCTGGCGTATTATAAAACGTAAAAGTCAATTCCAGTTTTTTTTGTAATGAACACCACATCAAACGTTGTTTATTCTGAACAATAGTATTATTCAATAAAGCTGAAAGTACTTTACAGCAGTTGAATGTATTTTTGTTGCCCTTTTCGTAACAATAGTCAGAAATAAAACCTATATTTATCAACAGTTCAAGGCGAAAGCCATATTTTAATATTAACTGACATAATTGTGATTTTCTCCTTAAGAAAACATTGATAAATAGCATAATGTCTTCATATGTGGGAGCAGTGGTCTAATGGTTGTACGCTGGCTTAGGGATCCCGCCCTTACCACTGTAATTTTCCTTGAGCAAGAAATGTATCCAACATCTGCTCCTCTCGACCCAGGTGTATAAATGGGTACCTGTGAGGGAAACTAGCCGTGCCGTGGCTGCATACTGCACCAAGTTAACGGACGACTTATGACCCAGGGAAAATATGTAAAGCGCCTTTGAACGCACATCATGAGCGAAAAGGGCGCTATATACATGTGGTAAAAATAAATAAAAAATAAATAATGGCATTTAATCATTTTTATAGTGTATAATCATGCCGCGCTTGTGGCGTACCGCAATGTGATGTGGAAATCCCATAATCTCAGATAGGTATTGAATTGGTGTTTAATCTGTATTTAACTAGACCTAATGTCTTTGTTAGAAAACAAAACAAAACAACAACCATTAACTGCTTTGATTTTAGGATTTGAAATTGATTCATAATAGTCATAATTGGACATGGACGGTAGATATTTATTCATGTAAATTATAGAATAAAAAATGAATATCCTAACATAAAGTATATCATTATCTTGAACTTGTGTGTGAATTAAAATATTCGCTACTTTAATTAAGCTTTAAGTTTCATTTGTTTCTGGAGTATTATTATTTCTACAAAGTTATAATCACTACTAGGTCCTTAAGTAATTGCGATTAAATAAGACAAAGGACAACAATGACGATCACAAACTGGGATTCAAACCAGTTTTTGGGCGCCTAAACCTTACACATGGCATAAATATGCACGGTATGTATATTTTCATTTACCGAAGAAATGGTACATATAACGGATCTTAAAGTGTTCCTTACCAATGAATCAAAATAAAAAAAAAATGCAATAAAATTGAACGAGACAAGTAATTCATATTTAAATGTATCTGAACATGTCAAGACATTACATCGTAACATGGAATTTGATTTATACGACTTGAGGAAGGGATTAAACAAATTTTATATTCGTGTTAATGAATACTGTTTTTATCGTATTTGTTATTCCTCGAATTGATTGTTTGGCAAAGTTACAATTGCAAATGGATAGTACAGACAGTTCTATTGACGATCCAGAGGTAATATTCAAATGATGAATCGTTTTAACCAATCACATGTTATAAATATATTATCAACCGTGTATCTGTATTTGTCTGATATTCAAATTATTCATTTTGTGCTCAACTGATTTACAAAGCTTAATCATTTATCTAAAATGTTTAAATTCCACTTTATTATGCGCTTCAATATCATTATATTGAACAGTGTGCATATATGCTGAGATGTATGTGTCAATTAACACCAAGAAATAACGTTTGCACAAATCAAGTGTTTAAATGCAAATTTCGTTAAGTATATATCCAAGTTCAGGGTAGTTCAACCTTTACATTTATATTCTGTTGATTTTTCTATTTTAGGCTGAAAAGAATTATATAACCGTTCTACGTTTGTCATTTAATATCTAGTCACACAAAGCTTTCATACTTTTGCGAAAATCCTTAATGGTTCTGTTTCTTGCGGACCATTATACAGCGCTTTTGTATAATGATATATAATATAGTATACAGCTGTTGATGAATACATAATATTAGGAAATTCGTGACGGACTTATTTCCGGTGCTATAAATACGACTATTAATCTGACATATTCAAGATTCATGCTCGGTATATAGTAAATAAAGCGAAGCATTCTATTGAAAAACTGATCGATGTAATTGATCCTTAATTAAGTTGTTCTGGACTCATCTAGAACAAAGATGAACACAGAAATTCCAAGTTCAAGAAAACCAACCATCTTTCTTGACTCATGTTTACCGCCAAGTACTTTTAATCGTTATCTGTCGTGATAAGCGCTTTTTGAAACGCATGTTTGAGGATTTTGGAGATTTCCTTTCGTATGTGCATGTGTATACCAGTCATATTAGAAAGAAGCAACTTACGTAAATGAATACAATCATACACTGTGACATTTGATGTCACAATAATAGGGGATTATTGCAGATCATTCTTAGTTTATCTGTATTACATTGTTAAACTATAAAATATTAAAGACGCTCGACAATATTTGAAAGAATGAATGTTATTAGAACTGTATTGACCTTCATTTACATGTTTCTGATGGAGGTATTTGGTTCTGTATTGTTCTATGTTCCACGAATTAGATTGTTGTCACTGATATCTACATTTGACTTGATATTAGACGAAAGGTTGCATAATTGTACACGAAGCAATCGACAAAACATCGTGTCATGCATTTTACAAATAATGATGCATGCTTATTTACCAAAAAGTATTGCGGAAACACAACTGATAGAATTGCGACGTTAAATTTACGCCTATGGCACGACCGATTAAATCTCCACATCCACAGATTGATATTTGCCAGAAACATTATAAACCTTTTGTATCTTTTTTATCTCGATTCAATTATGTTTCTGCTGGTTAAAAATATCATAAAATATTATATTATGTATAAATTTAGGAAAGTAGGCAGTGTGCTACACAGTTTTGAAGATAACTAAAGAGAAAAAGTCCGATCGCTTGCTGTGACAAATTGTACATAATTGATATGTTATGCATTTAACACATTTTAAGTTCATGAGTATTATAAATTTGGGGTACACAATAATTCAGTAATTCAATAACTAATATTAGCATTACATGTAGGGGTAAACATAATTGCGTATTTCTGTTATTTTTTTCATCAAAATTAAATAACGAACATTATAATTAGTTTATTTTACAAATCAAAGAAAAGGACATAAGCAAGTGCCTGCCATGGTGATCGAACCCGGGACCTCTAGAAGCAAACACTATCACGTTAATACTACTCCACGCAGGCTTTCACATATTAGTTGTATATAAAACACTATATTGGTCATACACCTTTTTGCTAAACAATCGATGAAATGCGTTAGAAACGCTTATTGTTTTTACGACTTCAATGATTATCAATAAACCAAAATGATGTTCACATATCTTAAGTAAGGAGTTTCATTTTGCTTGTTTAAAAATATTGCATATGACCATTTTTGAATCTATTACATTGTTTAAAGTCGAAAGTTTGCCACACTTGTGAACACGTCCTTCCAGTTAATAACGCATTTCTCTTCTAGGAGTTTCATATGCAATAGCTTTCATTCATGCTGACTTTACTATGTTGCATACAATTTCATCAACATTAAAACGCATACTACTATCGCTTTAACATACATGTGCTAAGATCTATTAATATTCATTTAAAATTTAAAAGGAGTTTTGACGTTTACACTTAAAGACTTAATAACTTATTGAAGTGCAGTGGAATGTACAACCATAAAGGTATCGAAATATGACAATAACATCCTCCGATGACGTTTTTTATATTTTTTATAAATATTTAACAGAGTAGCAGTAAAATGGATGTTATGAAATGCCGGTGGGATCATTTTCCTTTTAATGCTAACACTTGATTTACATAGACTATACACAGAGGTAGAAAATAATAATAAAAAATGATTACTATTGAGAAACGCGTTTTATCTGTTGCGCACAAACATTTGTCTCATTGATATTAGCAATAAATATATTCAATTACTTTTTTAGTTTAAAAATATGTGTTAAAGGGACTGTAAACCACGAATGACGAAAAAAGAAAAGTTCTAAAATACCGTATTTTTTTTTACAATTATTAGTTTATATTGATTAAAATATCACGACTGGTATATTACATTATATGAAAAAAGTTCATATTTTCAGTATATTCGGTAATAACATTTCGCGATGTGAAATCGACAGTACATCGCGAAAAATAGGTGACACAACGATATACACACTATAAATAACGCAAGTAGATTGATCATTTTATATATAATATATATACAATTCACTACGCATGCACAATTTGCATTCCTGGGTTTATCACGTGACGATGATGCTCAATCTACTTGCGTTATTTATAGTTAACTAAAATATCCATACCCAGTATGATACCTTGTATGCATACCCAGTAAAAAAAATAAATGTTTTTTTGTGAACATAAATTTACATAAAAATAGTTTCAAAGGGATCATGAATACCGAAAAACGATCAAACAAAACATGTAATCATATAGGTTCTTCTCCAACAGAAGTATGTAAATGCATGTTTATAGTCACGAGACGTGATTGTCAAGTGAGATAAATGGAACCTTTGGTGTTTATGAACATGACTTCTGTTATGGGAACGTTTTGCATTTTAAGAGTTGAGAGTATGAGTCTATTTTTTTCTGTAGATATTTTGAGAGATTATAAATTTGGAGGTTTAAAATCCACCAACCACTGTTCAGCCCACATATTTATCTGGTGAATGTCAGCTTAAAACATTTGTCCTTGGTAGCAAATTTACTAAAATGGAAAGGCTTACATCGTCCGCAAACAAAGGACTAGGTTCACGAAGCAGCTTAATATGCCCTGTGAAATTGTAAGAAAATAAGTTTCACAAATCATCATAAATTTGGTATATTTCTGGAGCTTAACATCTTAATTGTCTGATTCATAAGCTCGTTTCCCTTACAAATCACGTAAAATAACTATAAAATAGCCTACAAACATGTATAGTTCAGCATAATTTACTAAATTTTGACAATTTGTCGACACTTAATGACTTAATAAAATATGAAGGCAAGTTTCCTCCACTTTTATATTTTAAGTTTTGATGCATATTCCGAATAGGGATGCAAAGACCACAAATTTCTTCTTGTGGGAAATATGCCTTCATGTATAATTTTTAACACACACGTACGTTTTTGTTAAAATGTCAAGTTATTAAATGTGTGTATAGTGGAATGGCACGATGTCAATTAATGGTGATATCGACATAGTAATATCGTTAATAAAGGCACACTTGAGCAGATACGCGATTACAATTATACTCATACAGTCTTCACGATAGTTCATTTTATCCACTAGCCATTCGGGCTACTGGAATGGTGAAGACAAGAAGCCCAGCAGCAAAATTACTAGCCCGAAGTAAATTTGTTAAAATATACACCCGGCTTATGGGTTTCATCTTTCAATATCAGATAATCTATTAGAACGTAAAATTTTATCCAGTGTATGACTATGTTAACTGTAAAGCCTATTGCAAAAACAATTACAACACAATATAACAAGTCAAGGTAAGTATGTCCTTTATTAATCATAACTCTTTAACATGTGATAAACAACTTCTTCGTTCATCTCATAATCACTCTCATCCTGGAAATCCTCTTCGTCAGAAACCATGTCCATATCCTGTAAAACAAGCAACCTGATAGTTATTTTCCAGAAGTTTACTTTACAAGTGAAGGCATAGATGGCATACTTTAATCATACATGTTGACTTTTATATTATGTTGTGTTATTAAGCATAGCTTATTAAACTTTGTCTTACAGAAGTAAATTGTCGGTGCCTTTTACAAAGGCTAGGGACTCTCACTGTTTGGTTTTCAGCGACGGTATGCGACACACTGAACAAAACATAACATTATTTTCGTATTTCAGCCAAGGATAGATTTTTAACCACTTTTCTTGAAATTCACGTTTCCGTGATTTTTCATAGTCATTTGTTGACTTACGATCAGTAGTGGGCAGTTTCTTGCCAGGCTTCGCTCCAGCTTCGTATTTATGCAGACTTAATCTTTGATTAAATTGAAGGTTAGAAACTAGTCCTCACATAATGCAGCCTTACGCGCGGAGGGACTTACAACTTTGGAAATACACACACACACATAAGGTTACAAAATAAAACGATGTTGATTCCGGAAATGCAAGCCGTGCATGTCGATTGGTTTACTTCAGCAGTAAACATATCAGCATGACGTGTGCCAAAAGTTTATAACCAGTCTAAATTGTTCACCACGTGGCCTGGATTACGACTCGAAAATAACCGTTGAATGTATGGACCAATCGGAACGCGTTTAAATCTCGTATTTTAGGCGAACTTGAACGAAGTTCTTTCGGAAATCTTCGCGAGGTACTCACAAAATAATGACGTTTATCACACCTAAAAATGTAAACAATATTGATACACGGAATTTCTACTGGCCCGACGGGCGTACGATATGGCAATTTTAATAGGCCCGAGCTATAATTTACACGCCCAGGCGGCCGGGCGTGCGCTTATTTCGCAGACTGCTCATATTAAAATGACTTGTGTCAGATGAAAGTTAAAGAGTGTCAAAGGTATGAACGTGGGAAGAACAAACATAGAATCTCAATTATCACACGATAATGTTTATAATATTATATTATATAGTCTACTTGATCTCTTTATGATATATGTTTACGTACGATAGAGACTTTCAATGTTTTCTGATAACGCTCTGATTGCGGAATAGCGATGAAAATTTGAAAACACTGAGATGTACAGTAAAGCTCGCTCCTTTATTGTTAAAATCTTGATTTCAGAATCTAATGGACTGCATCACGCAATTATGACGCAAATAAAAGACGTCTGCACATCTGTACTAATTCCTGGACACATTGTCTCTATACAACAAAACGAATGCGAATTATTTGCATTATTATGTGTACGAATGCTAAAATGAACATAAAACTCGTTCAATTTCATTAAACGTAAACGTTATCATAAATAAATGTAAACCAGTTCTGATGTTTATGATAGTTATATTTTGTTTTATCCCATCATCATATCATAATTAACAAAATGACACCCGATTTGATAAATGTTAGTTTATTTCTTTTTTGTTGACACTGCATACACACGCAATATAGAGTCGTCATTGTGTTAATTTAAAAGAAGTCATTTTATGTTTTAGTTCGCTTGCAGCCATCTGCTCAGAAAATAAAACCTAGACAACACGCCACGACTCATGGTTTAGATTGTCAAAGCCTCGCAAAATAATGTATCGATATTAATCACTACCTGGTAGTCTGTATATTTACAACAATTTCACTGATTTTCAATGTGAAATACACTAATATGTCAAGGATAACATATCGTTAATGAACTTGAATCACGCAAAAACGCCTACCTTTTAACAAATTCAACGTTTGCAAGATGTAAAGAAAAAAACACACAACAAGCCTGCCGTCAAAATGCACCAGAGCTTTAACTTACAATTTTTATATTTGTGTATACTTGCTACATACTTGGAACTTATACTGTTGAACATCAAATGCACGCACTAGAGTAAATATATCTTTAAAGGGACTTGTATGTATGTATATATATATATATATATATATATATATATATATATACATACAAGTCCCTTTAAAGATAAATTTACTCTAGTGCGTGTATTTGATGTTCATATATATATATGACGTGTTGCCTGTATATAAAGCGTTTTGCCGTTATTTCCGGAACATACGTGGGCGACAATGACAATTTTTGTTCTGCTTAGTTCGAAAACAATCCTAATGTGTTGCGTGGAGCATACAATGACCAAATCAAGGAGTGTATTAAGCTATAAAAGATGGATGTCGTTTTGGACAGGATCTAATAGATGTTTAGGATTCAAGAGTTTTCTCGATATAGCATCCATTTGGACAATCAAATGGGCAGGCCAGTTTTCATAACACGTAAATTTATTCTGCTTTGCAGACGAAAATGACGCCCGTTCAAAAGATTAATTATATATTCGCATCCATCTCTTACGTCCGTTTTATCCCTGGAATGGCATATCATGCATACAGCAATTTTCATTTGCACTAACACATGTCACATATATGTGAATGATAAGTAAATGCAAATGATACGGAATAAAATTGAGACGAGCCGAAAACTGACATCAAGCCAATATGTTAAAATGGGCAGAGAAGAAGCCAGCCTAGTTCGGATGAAGACTACTAAATTGAATTAGTTGAAACGTATGCCTGGAACACTTCACATATGTGTACGTGATTTCAAGTCAATATACATATTAGTTTGACAAAGACTCGTGTAAGGCGAATATGAGTTGTAGACGTCACTGTAAGCAAATGGATCCATCACATGTGAATGTTATCTTTGACAGTTAATCCCATCAAATATTTTGCACACATAACATTATTTGGAATTATTGACACAGTTTCAACGTAATAACGTTTGTATGATGGATATTTTGTAAAATTAAAATATAATGTTCACAGAATGATTAAAAGCATATACATGCATAGAAACTTGAATGATTATTGTGTCCGCCAGTTATATTAGAGTTTACAAACGTGGAGTATTTAATCAGTTGGCAAACAGTATTTCAAAACAAAAACTACACTGTTTATCCTGGTAAAATTATTTATTGATCAATTTATTAATGTTGAGAGTAAAGCGAATATATACGATTTCAATGTCAACATTTTAGTATCGCAATATTAAACCAATATAGGAACATTAACGAGGAATATCAAATATCAAATATCAAGAGGCAATGCAAGAGCGTCGTTAATACAATAGTTGGCTGCATTGACGAAAGGTGCCTCATTAAGTCATAGGTTGGCTTTATTGAACCCAAGAACGTCCGGGGCATTTTTTAGCCGCGTTATTTGAACATGAAAACCATTGCATTGTACATTTGAAGAGAAACTTTGTTTCTATTCGTAAAACATTCAATCGGAGGCAAGGTAACTGAGAAAAAAATATATTGATATTTTAATACTTGCCTTCCGAGAAATTGGGAGGGCCCTTCCGTATGCCCAGGCCCTCAGTGAAGCCTGTCCTCCCTCGCACGTCTTTCTGGTGACTCTATACCTCTAAAAAAGAGCAGTTTGTATATTGTTAAATCTATGTTACCAAACCACATCTTGCGTTGAAAATGTGGCTATTGCTATAAGGAACACTGATTTTTTATGGGTTTACTTTATTTATATTCGTTGATTTCTAATTGTTATAGGGCTTTAAGGACATACTACAACTAAACAAACGATATTGATGAACATATATTAGAGTACGATCGACGTTGAGACACTTGGTAAAGAAAGAGTCCATTATTATGTTAAAAATATGAAACTTTTCAAATATATTTTCTGAGGCATGTTTTACCTTTCAGTCTATAAGACAAAAATGCAAGAATCGATGCTATTATAAAAGTATAATGTTCGCTTATTTTGGATGGAATATGTGTTGTATGCATTAGTTGGCGGTGTCTCTGGACTTAATCGTCATGCACTTTAGTGCATATTCAGGTTAAACTATCCGTCGGCGATCGCATGAATTATTTAACGAATTTCTAACCAAACGCGATAGTTAGTATCATTTGTATTAATGCTAATAAAAAATTCAACGAGTTGTCTTGTATGGACTATGCATAATAAGGGAAAAACACTCATTCCTAGCGTAAGTTCACACTGAACCAATATTTGTACAATGACCTTAAGCCAATTAAATGTGTCATCAATGCTAATGGAAAACAAACTTAACTAGAAACCACAATACAATATTGACGATAGAATTAATGCCACGCTGATGGAATTATTAATGAACTAAAAATTGAGTGCCTAGGACGTTCATTAGCGAAAATAGTTTTTTTTTCATGAACCAATTGTTGTCAAATAATGCCGAAACTCACATTTTGTTTCTTAAAGCACATCCAATCTTGTTAAAATAAACAAATATAGACGTTATATGCAGGTGTATGTCTATTTGATGTTAGAACGTGTAAATATTTTTGTAATTTGATTGACAGTTTGGTTCATATTTGCCATAGATTCCTTAAAATAAAAGACCTAAAAATACGCAAGAGAATATGGTTCATCATAGAACATTCTAAACAACGTTTTTGAAACATTTTTAGTTTGTGTATCGGTTTAACATATTGCATACCAAGCAGAAATCTGTTGAATTATACGAATACAAGATAATGTATGCGATGTCAAACAAATAATGCCGTGATAGGTTACAGTATAATTAATAATCCAAATGTTGATTGTTGGTACTCCCTACAAAAGCTTGATTTGTTTTCCGTTTAAAACACATCTTGTGATACTATGTTGTGGATGTTTGTATGGCTATTGAAAATAACAAAACGCGTTTATCGATATGCCCTTGCTGGCTTATTCATAACAGGATCAGGTAGGCTTAATACGACTGACTTGTTGTGCTGTCCTGGTCTTCAATCGATTTCAAAATTGAATTTTTGAAATCTTTTAGATTATGATAATTTAACTGAAGGGACGTGTACACAAAGTTGTGTATTTTAAGCAAATGTCAATAAACAAACTTTAAAGTATGAACTAATTATATTTATATAATGTTATAACAATAAATAATAATGATAACAAGAAAAAATATAAAATAAAAATGCGCCATATCTGGGATTCGAACCTTGACCTTTCGAAGCAAGAGCTTTTTTCAACTTCACCATGCAGGCTTTTGAAATTACACATTTTTGATTAAGTATCGATTAAAAACGCTACATTATTTTCATATCTTGATTAATGATTATCCATTAACGATCTGGTATTTAAAATAGTTTTCCAAGCAAGTAGTGTTATTGTGCGTGTTTTGAAGACATCTTTTTTGAATCTTTAAAGCCCCATTTACACACTAATCTACTAATATTAAGTAAAATATTCCGTTAAATAAAGCTAAACCATAAACAATTAGTGTCCCTTATAGCAATAGCCAAAATTGCAACGCTAGATGTGGTCTGGTAACATATATTTAACAAGATACAAAATTCTCTTTTTTTGTGGAACAATATATTCAACACATGTTCATGTACCATGTTAGTGTTCGTATGTCGTATGAATAGATATGGTGTGCGGGAAATTGAAATTGAATATATTGTAACACAAATAATAAAAACGAGCATTTTGTATCTCGTTAAGACTATGTTACCAGACCACATCTGGAGTTAAGATTTTGGCTATTGCCATACGTTTCACTGATTGTTAATGGGTTAAATTTATTTTACAAAATATTCGTTAGTTTGGAGTGTTCATGGGGCTTTAAATATTTGTTGAAAATTGTCATGCCTTAATGTGCACACGTCCATTGAAAATAATTATTTCAAAAATAAAACATCCCAATAAGAAGCGGTTAATTGCGACACAACGTCAAGATGAGGTATCAATTACCCCCATTAAAGAATTCCAAGATCGAGGATTTGTCTTAAAATAGTGACGATGATTCATTGCATCATTCACAAACTTCATGGAAATTACATCTGATTAATACGACACTATTGTGTGAACGCAATAAGATATCCATCCATATAAATAACAGTTGTATTACTCAATTACTAAGATATACTAAAGCAACATTATTGCAACTGTTGAAGATCGATGGAATAAAAAAGTACTATATCCCGTCTTGTGAATATGATATCAGAACCTAGCATCATACAGTACACATTCAAGATCATCGTTTTTCCTGTCTAGAATAAGTAGTTATACAGGATGTAAAGAATTTAAATGCCTCATGAAATAACTTGGCTGTATAAACATAACACTCATATTCTTTATAATCCAAATCGGAGGCGTTGTATGCTGCATTTTTCTATAGCTAATCGCAGCAAAGTGTAAGCATTTCGAAAACTGCTTTTATACATTATATTTTAACAATCCTCGTAATGTCACAAAATATTACGATAACAACATAACTCTCCAAATTACAATCTTTTCGCGTATTTAACGTTTCATTTTTTTCAGGTTTTTGAATCATCAAAAGATTCATATAATATATATATAAGAGCATAGTAATTGTGCAGTATTACTGTTTCCTCGCAAATTTTATAATAACTACGAATATTTGCAAATCTGAAACACTTGTTTTTACATTTTGTCAATTTACCAAAACGTGAGAAGGTCCCTTTGAATTGCAATTAAATCCAATTTATCATTTTACTTACATGTGTATGTAAATGATAAATTAGGGACATATTGTGAGATTCGACGCGTCATTCAACTGGCTTAAGCCCCCAGTGTGTTCTTATGTATTGACTGTTCAAAGGTCCCGTTCCCCGGATTTAATAATATGGGTGTAATTGGTGTCTTATGATACCTTTGTTGTTAATATCGTACCTTCCCTTCTAAGTTATTTATGCTAGGCTACGTGTGAGAATCGACGCATTATTCAACCGGTTTAATCCCCGCCCCCCACCCCCAAAAAAAGCTTTGCATTGACCAATCCTAGGTGGTTAGCCTTGCTTTCGTCATGTTTATTACTATCATAGTGTATGGATTGTATTGTAAAGACTCAATTGCCTTAAATAAAATACTATCTTGGGTTCATTGGAAGTTCTGTATATAATATTTAAAATGTTTCAGTTTTCCTTTATTTCCATTTGGCCTCACAGTTCGTCGTTCCGGGTTAAGTGTTTAGTCTATAAACGTAAGGTTTCCTCCAATTGATCTTTCGAGATCCGACAGTTTACTATAGACAGGTGATATCGACGCTATACATTCTAACACAAATTATATATTTAACAACGCCAAGTGAAGTTGACAGTTGACACTATTTATAACGACTTCTTCCTACAATGTACGACCTTGTGGTCTCTAGGTTTAGACATGTGCTTATACAGTACACAAATACACATACGTGTTTTTGTGTTGAAAACAATCAGACGCGTTAGCAGGTTCATTGCTTTAACAAGTTTGCATCTATTTTATACAATCGAGTATAGCTGCTTTAATGTTCAATTGTTCAATATTTAGTTAGAAGAGGTTTGGTATTCTGGTCTTCCCAACGTTCGCATTGTTCATCATACTTTTTGGACGCTATATAATGGGATTAATCATACTAACCACGGTGCATACCTATAACATCTATAAACATGGAAAACATAAAGTCCGATATTGCGAATAACCTCGATACTTAACCTACTAACATCAATAGTTCATGTTTTCTTTGCTACCATTCCATCTTTTGGGACATGAGATTTCTGTTTCAATGATGGAAATGCGAGCTAATATTGTCTTTTTTTTTATCAGTAATATTTGTCAATCGAGAGAACATACATAAACAATGCTGGAAATATGTATGCATGGCTTTACGAACATACAAACGCAATATGTGATCGTAACCTTTATTAATAACATGATGTTAAATGACTGAAATCATTCCGGGAGAAATAATACAGCCATAAGCAACGTAATTAACGACGAATCATGCGTTTCTTCGCTAACGATTATTAGCGTGATGTACTCTGCGGAGTGTTACTTTTTGTAACTGATATAATTAATGCCAGTTCAATGGCTGGAACCTCATCATCTCATTTCCGTTATTTTTTGAAAGAGAAAATTGTAGACAGTCTTAAGTGCATTCGTTGACGTCACTAGCATTCAAGTAACGAATTTGGGTTCTTATGATGAATGGCAATATTAATCACTGTCCAAAGATCCATAGATTGTGCAGTCGAATACAGTTCAATATATTTAGTATGCATTAATTTGTAGTTAAAAATAAGGAATTAGATTTGACGATAGCAAGACACCGTAGGAGATTCATTTCAGAACTAAATTAAACGGTCTGCTGATAATGAAAGAGGAATTCCATCCGCTCGTACAGTACATTCATCATTATGGTTAGAGACAATTTAAGTGGAATTCCTTCCGTTTGTACTATTATTATTTACCTAGTGGTTGAAGATAATTAAAGAGGAATTGGAGACCATGTTTTAGGAATCCCCCTCGTTTTTACAGTATATTTAACATTATGGTTGGAGAAAATGTACGAGGAGTTCCTTTCGTGTGTACTGTATATTTAACATACTTGCCTGAAACCATGTAAGAGGAATTAATCCCGTTCACGTGATGGAGATGATATAAGAGGAATTCAACCCTTTGTACTGTGTATTCAACATAGTTGAGATAATGTTAAGAATACGAAGTATTCTTAAGTTTGCACAGTACATTTTATGTACTGAATGAAGGTAATTATAGAGATTTACTCTTCATCAATTTCCATTATTGTGTAACATTTAAAACATGATGTACCTTTACGTGTATAGCAAGATTGTTTTATCCAAGTACTGTGTCATAAGAAAACATAGCGGTGACAGCGATTAGACTGTATTGCATAAGAGCCATACAATACAACATTTAACAGTTATATCTTTTTGGAAATCGTTTTTTTTTATATTTTTGGAAATAGCATTCCTCCATGAGTTAAGAAAAGGCGATCTCCTACATCGGTAATGTGGGATTAACGTAGAAAAGACACTTCCTTATCCGAAAATAATAATTGAGTACTGCATGAATGGACACGAAATAATATGTGATGTTAACTTTACTTAAGCCCCATTACTACTCAAAGTCAACGAAAAATTCGTACAGCATTTCGCAAAATAAAGTTTGAAAATAAAAAATTAGTGTTCCATAAAGCAAATGCTGAAATTTTAACGCCCGATTTGGTCTGGTAACATAGATGTTTGTAGACATAAAATGCACGTTTTTATTTTTTGTGACACAATTAATTCCATTTTGTTTTCCCGCAAATATATCTATTTATACGACACAAGAGCACTAAAAAAAAATCTTGTTCGTTTGCTAAATATTACTTTAAGCTCGCCTCGTGTTTTGTTTTTACACTTTCCGCCTACCTTGGATTATCTTCACTTTGCAAACTGCACTGGCTAATCACCGATGACACTTTACGCACATGCAATAAGCACAGTTATCCCAAAACGCGGCTCTTATTAAAAACACAAATCTTAAAACATCAAAACCATGGACAAATCATGCAATTCGTGTCAATAAGAACTGAATAACCAAACTTCTTGAAAAAACAACTTGTCATTTGATACATATTTAAATATTTCATTGAAAAAAAGTTTTTGAATGTGTAAAACTGCATGGGGATTAAACTAATAAATCATACACATGAAAGCGCATTTTAATATTAAATATTAGACTTTGACGAATATTGGTACATGTACCAGATTTTAATGGCCACGTTATCTTTCAAGGTTACATGGCTATTGACGGACATGTGTTATCATTCTATATTTACAATATATGGAGCAATACATGAATTTTTAACATATTTATTAAAGCTTACACATATTAGTTTCGGTTTCCTGGAGGCATGCGAAGTTACAGTTTCTTCTTATAATAAAGATACACCCATGGTTATACAAAATTAATGGACGATGTTAGTTCAAGCAAAATGTTACAATGGTCTGAAAATGTAATATGTTTAAGTTAGTTTATTGGGTGAAAAATGTAATCCAATCGGAGCATATTTTATCACATACTGCACTCCATGTGGTTTCACTAGCAATTCAACAGTCATAAATTTCCGTTCACATATAGTGCATCATACGATTTTTTTTAAAGGTTACTATGAAGCATTGCATTTGAAACACGGCATGAGGCCATAAATCCGTAGTGGATTAATGCCATTGACGCCTGAATGACATGAAAACCCAAAATAATTAACACAGAAGCATCGAGCCCCACAAACGCACATTATATCAATTGTCAATGTCACTAAAAGTAAACATATAAGCAGGAGGAAAGCACATTTATCCTGTCGGCTAATACCGGTTGTCTTTCAGAAACAACTTAAGGCCGTTTCCTTGAGATGCTATCCAACTGTAGCAACGGAACCAGTGCATTTTTTCAACGTAATTGTCGTTCATGTCACGACTTTGTCTGGCGCCTATGGTTGGCATGGTGAGCCACTATCTTGAGTTAAGATTCTGGATAGGCTGGTGGATTTTTAGCTTAGGTATACATCCTTACAGAATAATAAATGAGGAATCATTACGTCATATAAATATCTGCACAATTAGTGTTAGAGGGGTACCAATAGCATGTGAAAATTATAAT
Source organism: Dreissena rostriformis (assembly GCA_007657795.1). Classification (NCBI taxonomy): domain Eukaryota; kingdom Metazoa; phylum Mollusca; class Bivalvia; order Myida; family Dreissenidae; genus Dreissena; species Dreissena rostriformis. Next base: position 171,190 of record VMBQ01018509.1, on the reverse strand, counting down.
GTTCAATTTCTGAACATATTCTGAAATTTTAAATTGCGTTGAAATCACGAGAATGAGATCATTCTTGTATTAAATGTATTTAAGATGAACAATTGCGTTCTAAAATTGATTATATTTCAGTTTCGCGTTGAAAAAAACATCTGTACATGAAAATAATGTAAAGATACATTTAAAGGATGTAAGCCGTCGTTTTCTTTTTAGGTAAACCATTATTTTTTAGGTTTAACTTCTTTCGTTACATAAGTATATTAAAGCTTACTGATAATACGGATAAGTAAAATGATAAGAAGATGAATGTTTCAGTTAGTCTTTTATTTAAGGAAAGTGACCAATTGAAAGTACAAAACACAATAATGCAAACAACACAACATTAGAAGTAAAAAATTCTGGTAACACCGCAATTTAAGTTGCATTTACCATTTACGATAATGGCAATTTATCTTATAAAATATTGGAAAAGACACAGACAAGACAAATTGAGAGACACATTAACTATTTTGCATTCTTTTTTATGCCACTGTATTCATATAGTTAGGTGGTACTTTATATATATAATGTCGGGACAAATCATTTTTAGTTTGGAGTTATAGAAATACACCTCTAAAAAGCAATGAATAAGTTTTACATGCAAACAAACATCACTAACCGATGACAAATAGAAAATTGCCGAACTTCGGCTTAAGTTTTTGTCATACTAGAGGTCAAATAATTGTTTGAAATGATTTAAATTGTTTTGATACATGTTTCCTTATATGTTTCTCATAATTTGGACTGAATGTATGAAACAAAGCTATTCTTTATATTATTTTTTTTCTACATATATTATAGACATTCTGAGGGGAATTTTCTTCAGAAAAAGGGGAAATTTGTATATGTTTTAAGGAGGGGAATGTGGCCGAATTTCGGCCCCAAAATGTCCCCAAAAAACACAATATATTGCAAAATATAGCACGAAAAAAAACTTAGTGGTCAATAATAAGTAATGTACCTAAATATCGCATTATTGTGTTAATATTTTCCACATACAATACAATTGCATGATTTGGTAAAAGTGAAAATGCAAAAATTATATAGAAAATAAATAATAATGCGATCCTATTTTTAAATGTTCACCAACAAATCAAACATTTAACTCAAATTACTAAATATATGTGTTTTTATGATTATTTTTTTCGATCATAGTCATTATTAGCTTAATGTTATAACCGTTTCTACATATTTTTGAGAATCTAGTCATACCACGACGTATTCTCAGCTGTGTATGTACTGTGTGATTGTATCATTACATTACAAGAATTATTGTAAAGGTGATCAAACTAAAAATCCGTGATTACTAAGAATGCATCAAATGGTCAAGTGTAACGACACTATCACCGAAAACTGGCTAGTTGTGATTCCCAAACATTCTTAAATTAAACAAAACCCACGAACGAGATTTTAACAAATTATAGGTTAATAATTTGATATCGGTGGTTCACATTCAGCCGATTTTCTCATTTACACACAATGACGAAATTGAAAAAAAGGAGAAAACGTGATATTTTGCTGGATAGTCATCCCTTATAATTATTGTCGGCAAAAATTATAAATAAATGGATCATTCGTGTTTAAAATTAATATCGACAATTCTTTACATATGTATATAGAACGTTAATGTCATGCATAATTGCGTGTTGCGTGTTTGAACACTGATAATTCTCTCTCCTTCAAGTGCACGTATCTGATTTTAAAAAAGTTTGTAAATTAAATGTACATATTTTGTATTATAAGTATTCTTAACGAATAACAATGCTAGATTGTTTTCCAAAGTTTGATAAGATTATTCGTGGTTTAATTCCTACGCATTACCACAAATCTTATTATTATTTATTTATAAAGTAAAATACACTTAATGTTGAGCAAAAACGCTCTGATCGCGGAATAGCAATAACAATTTGAAAACACAGAGATATGCAATAAAACACGAAAACATCACGAAACAATGACGTGTGTACATCGTACTTTATTAATGCCCGGACACGTTGTCTCTTATACAAAAACACATATTATTCTTATTTCCTGAGAGGTTTGATTTAAAAATGTACACATATTCTCATCATTCAAACTAAAGCTGTTATAAAATAGACCAATTTAAATCACATTTAAATTAAAAGTTATTTTTATCTAATGTGACCAATTTTAATATTTTTACTTTACTTTTTTTATGTTATCCCATATATATATAAATTTGAACCACTCGCCAAGGCTCGTGTTTTATGTTTTCTAAGCCTCGCATAATAACTAAACTGTATTCAACACAAGCCTAGAAAGTCTCTTTTTCTACAACAACTCCATCGATTTACTTACTGAAATGCACTAATATGACAAGGATAGCATATCGTTTATGCACTTGAATCACGCAAAAAGCACGGCACTGAACATATTCAACAATTGCAAGAAGTTTATACAAGAGCACCGCCTAGCGGGTGCAGACCGCTCATCTATTTGTCAAAGTATGAATCAAATCTGATCATAAATGAAGAAGTTATGGCAATTTTAGCAAAATTGTGGTGGTGTGGTCATTTATTTCATTATCTTTCAAAAATGACAAAAAAAAATGGGGGGGGGGGTATAGTGTGAAGTGTGGTCATTTATTAGATGATCTTTCAAAAATAAGAAGAAAATGGGAGAAAAAATGGGGGGAATCTGGGGTGGGGCGTGGGGGATTGTTTGGGTGGAGTCTATTGTGGTATGTCAGGTAAGTGTTGTTTTGTCATAGTTTGAATCAAATCCGATCATAAATAAAGAAGTTATGACAATTTTAGCAAAATTTAATACTTTGACCTTGACAGTCAATGTCATGCAAAGGTTAAGGTCAAATTCAACTTGCCAGGTAGAGTACCCTCATAATAGTAAGAAAGTATTTGAAGTTTGAAAGCAAAAGCCCTGATACTTTAGAAGTAAAGTGGATCTAAACATACATTTTTTACCAAATATTAAAAGTTACTAAGTCAAAAAAGGGCCATAATTCTGTAAAAATGCCAGTCAGAGTTACATTACTTTGCCTGCACAGTCCCCTTATGATAATGAGCAAGTGTTGCAAGTATGAAAGCAATATCTTCAATACTTAAGGAAAAAAGTGAACCTTAACACAACACTTAACCAAATGTTCAATTAAAAGTATAAAAGGGGCCATAATTCTGTGAAAATGCCAGTCAGAGTTACATTACCTGGCCTGCGCAGACCCCTTATGATAGTAAGTAAGTGTTGCAAGTATGAAAGCTATAGCTTTGATACTTTAGGAATAAAGTGGACCTAAACACAAAACTTAACCAATTTTTCAATTTTCTAAGTATAAAAGGGGCCATAATTCTGTCAAAATGGAAGTCAGAATTACATAACTATTCCTGCACATTCCCCTTATGATAGTTAGTAAGTGTTGCAAGTATGAAAGCAATAGCTTTGATACTTTAGGAATAAAGTGGACCTAAACACAAAACTTAACCAAATTTTTAATTTCTAAGTAAAAAAAGGGCACATAATTCTGTCAAAATGCCAGCCAGAGTTATCTTACTTTGCCTGCCCAGTCCCTTTATGATAATAAGTAAGTGTACCAAGTTTGAATGCAATCGCTTTGATACTTTATGAGAAAAGTGGACCTAAACACAAAACTTAACCGAACGCAGACGCAGACGCCGACGCTGACGCAGACGCCGACGCAGACGCAGACGCCGACGCCGACACCGACACCGACGATCAGGTGATGACAATAGCTCATTTTTTTTTTCAAAATATAGATGAGTTAATAAAACAAGTTTTCTACGTACAGTTATGCATATTCTTATATAAGTGTTACAAGTTTGAAATTATAATACTGTTTAACATCAAATGCACGAAATATAGTTACCATATTTTAAAAAGAGATTTTATATGTACATTAAGTTGTGTCTGTATAAAAAGTGTCCAGAAAAAACATACGTGGTGAAGGTTTTGTTCTGCTCAGTTAGTCAAAGTTCATAAAGTGTTGCGTGTTTAACATACACGGGCATCTGAGCATGTGCAGATATGTTTTCTGACGATCGAATGCGTTGTAAAATACCTTGAACACATTAACCATGAGCAATTGTCTTGCTTATTTTTATCATTCTTCTTCTTTTAATATTCCTTCTTTCACTCTTTCTGTTCTTGCGGGTCGGGCGCACGTTAGCTTTTCCTCATCCAATTATCTCTTTCAACCGGGCATAACATAATGAATATCGATATAGGTTTATATAGAATGAGGATAGGTTTGTTCTATTCAATCAATATGAGAACTAAAGGTCTTAAACAAATGAACATGTTCGTACTAGTGTGTTGGCTGGCAGTCCTACTTCTTAGAGGAGGCGATGTTCATCCAAATCCTGGACCTGACAGTTCCTTTGGTATATCTTCCTCATCTGTTGGTACTTCTTTCTCATCTTCAATATCCGATGCTATTCACGAATAATCTAAAAATTGTCTTCGACAATGTACAGAGCTTCATTGCCAAGAAAGATATTGTATTTGCAGACCTTAATGGCTTCGATATTGCAGCCTTTACACAACTTGGCTTAGCTCAAGAGTTGACACCGCCGATCTAATTTTCCCGTCATACCATACGCCGTTTAGAAGGGATGGACCAAACGATCCCCATGGAGGCATTCTCGTTTATATAAAATCTGATCTTTTAGTCGCCTAGCGTCCGGACTTACGCATAGACGATATTGAATGCTTATGAGTTGAATTACGCATCAAGGGAAGGCGACGTTTATAAGGCTTCTTTTATAGACCACCTAACTCTAGTCCTTATTGACTAGAATGCGTAAACAATTCCATATCATTAGCCGTGGACACAGGTATTCAAAACATTATTATTACAGGTGATTTTAATCTTGACATAAATGAACCATAGGGAAAGATCAAATTGGACTCTCTTCTCTTACAGTATAATCTCTCCAAGATTATTAACGAACCTACCCATTTCACTGAAACATCTAAGTATATTCTTGACCTCTTTATGATTTCATCTTCATTAACAGTGTTAAACAGTGGCGTTTGTGAACCTTTTCTTCATCAACAAGTTCGATATCATTGTCCAGTCTACTGCGTCATAAACCTCAACAGAAATGCTGGGTCTAATTTTAAACGTAACATATGGAGATACAAAGATGGGGATTACAATAAATTACGACAATTTGTGCAGAACTTCGATTGGAATAATTGCTATGACAATAATATAGACACATATACATCAAATTTCACACGTCAGCTAATCTCATTCTGTGACATTACAATCCCATCTAAAATTGTTACAATAATGACAGCTGACCCTCCATGGTTACATAATAACATACGAAAGGAAATCCGACGCCGTAAGCGTGCATACAATAAAACCAAGGCTTCAAATTTAGACAGACATTGGCAGATTTATCGCCAACAACATAACCCTGTTAATAATCTCGTCAGATCAGCGAAAAAACTCCACTTCGATAACCTTGCTCAAATGATACGCGAACAACAACATCATCCGACTTCTGGAAAATCATCAACAACTTTACAAATAAAAACACCACACATAACGAGTTGCCCTCATTGATTCATAATGGTACCATATATGAGTCACCTCTTGATAAAGCAAATATCCTAAATTCATTCTTTCAATCTCAATCTAATCTAACGATACCAAATACACATACGCACCTTCCAAACATCCAAAATTCAGACTGCCAAGTCTTAGAAGATTTCTTCATTTCCCGCCAAGATGTCCTTGATTCTATTAAAGTTATGAAAACTGGAAAGGCCTCAGGTCCGGACCATTCAAATAGCATAGTCTTTAAAGAAATTGCAGCTGAAATTGCAGGTCCACTTCAAAATCTTTTAAATTCTTCATTTAGTTCTGGTAAGGTGCATCGGAGCTGGAAAGGATCAAATGTATGTGCAATTCATAAAAAGTCAGATCCTCAGGATGAAGGCAACTATAGACCAATCTCCCTCCTAAGCGTTATAAGTAAATGTCTTAAAAGAATTCTTCACAAGTACATTTTTATCCATTTTAGGGCTTCTGACTTTATTACCCCATTTCAATCAGGTTTTATAACTAAAGATTCCACTGTCAACCAACTAGTCTCGGTTTATCACTCTTTTTGTAAAGCCATCGATGAAGGCAAAGAGGTTAGAGCGGTATTTTGCGACATTTCTAAGGCTTTTGATAGAGTATGGCATGCAGGGCTAATTCATAAGCTACAACTCAGTGGCATCTCGTGCAATCTTTTATCTTGGTTACAGTACTATCTCAATGACAGAGGACAATGTGTTGTAATTTCCGGTTGTAAATCTGACTCACTGCCTATTAACGCTGGTCTTCCCCAAGGGTCCATTTGAGGGCCTCTCCTTTTTTTGTGTACATTAACGACATTGTGCGATATATTCACTGCCCAGTACGCCTGTTTGCAGAAGATACTGCGCTTTATATAATTGTTGACAATCCGGTTCATGCAGCCACTCAACTCAACGCTGATCTTGTTAAAATCCATTCATGGGCCGATAAGTGGTTGGTTACCTTAATCCATCTTAATCCGAGTCATTAGTAATATCAAGAAAAATCAACTGCCCGACCCACCCCCCTCTTTTCCTTAACGACTGCACAATAAATGAGGTTTCGTCTCATAAACATTTAGGTCTGAACTTGTCTAACTCATGCTCCTGGTATGACCACATTGAAACCATTAAGAACGAAGCATGGAAGAGAATAAATCTAATGATATCTTTTAAGTTTACCCTCGATAGAAAGTCTCTTTTAACTGTATTTACGACATTTATAAGACCAATTCTCGAATACGCTGATGTAGTCTGGGATAATATAACCGCACAGGATGAAATAGAACTTGAAAACATTCAACAGGAAGCAGCAAGAATAATTAGTGGGGGAATACGTCTATCATCACTGCATAATTTATATAATGAAACGGCCCTTGAACCCTTAAAACAAAGGAGAACTAAACATTAACTATCCCTCTTCTACAAGATGTTTAATTCTCCATCACCCCCATTTTTGTCTGCACTTATCCCCTCTAGCGTGGGTGAAACAACGGCATATCCACTTCGTAATTCTAATAATAAACGCAGAATTCAATTTAAATCACTGCTTTTTCTCGATATTTCTTACCATCAAAGATAAACCTATGGAACGCCCTACCTGAATCTGTTGGATCTGCTCCTTTTCTATCTACCTTCAAAGAAAATCTAAACAAAGACAAACTAAAAATCCCCATGCATTACTACGATGGCGAGCGGACGCTGAATGTTCTTCACGCAAGATTGCGAATGCATTGCAGCAACTTAAATGAGCATTTGTACGCGAAAAACATATCGGAAAGTCCATATTGCCAATGTGGAGGGATTGAAGACACATATCACTTTTTCTACATTTGCCCAATTTATCAAGAAAAAAGAGCAATCCTATTTGACAATCCGTCTAGTTTTCAACCCATATCTTTACAACTTCTTCTCGTCGGTGTCAAAGATGGATCATAAAAAGAAAATTCATTTATATTCAAACATGTTCAGTCTTTCATCCGAGATAGTCATAGATTTTAATATTACTTCCTCTCATGAACAGACCTAATCCTGCTAATGATGCCCTGCCCCACAACTGTTTCCTTTCTTATCGTTACTTTCTCAAGTTGCGATAACTCTTTTATCTATTTTATTTTGATTTCTTGCGCGATCTACATCATCTTATAACGTTTTTTTTTAATTTTTTTCCTTTATCCTCTTTTCATTCCGATACTGTATTCTTATATGTACTTATATTATTCGCTATTCATTGTTTCGACATTATGTACATTGTAGTTATATGCTCAATTGTTTACACCTTATCAGCAGCATTTTCAAATGACAGAAGAGAGACATAGCATAAGCTTCGAGCTTTTTTCTCAAGTCTGTTAATTTTCACTTGTGCAGTCCTTTTGTTAAGCATATTTCGTCATAAGTAGCTAGTATCTTTGTATTGTATTACATTGCTTACATGCTGTATATGCATAGCTAAATAAATATTGTTTAAACCAATGCGGATACTAATGCAATCATTTCAGCATATATTGTGGCGATTTCGAAACGACGGACACAATTTCGTGGACAGGGTCGTTATCGTTGACTAAGTGCATTCTAATTCGTGATACACACCCGTTACCCAAATTATAACCGATATCTCACGCCATGCGACTTCTTTCTGTATACTGTTTCATTGTGATTTCATGTTAAATACATTGGTATGTCATCTGATATGACTTCTAGAAAAAAAATGTAATCGTCACAAAATTCACTGTTTTTTTCGGATACATTTTAGTTGAGTGTAACTCAACATCGCGAAAGTTTTCCACTACAAATATAATCTTAAAACCTGACAGTGATTTCTTACTTGACATGAATACTTTCCTTCCACACCGGTTCTTATAAGAATATCATAAAGGTTGTCTTTAACGGGAAACGTGTCTTCTAGTAAATCACGATGACTTGTTAGAGAGTGTGAAGAATTTCTTACCGCAGATATGTAGTATACTTTAACCTTTTATCACCAACATGTCGCTCATCGCAGTGGTAGGAAATTTGTGCTCCGTCGTGGTAGCTGCGTCGCTGATGCTTTGTTTAGTTTAAAAAATATATAGTTCATTATTTGTTATATTGTGTTAAACAGATCAAATGTTACAATGAGCATGGGGCTATTTATTTATTGTTAATTTCGTTCTTAAACGTAATCGCAAACAACATTTGCCTCTAAGTCTGAGTAAAATGATCAAACATTCTTATTTCATAAGAGCTAAAATGAAATGATCAGGTAATCATCCACTTGTATCCTCCACTCATTTATTGTCTAGCATGAACAAAATTGTTGTATACACCTTGTACGGACATTGTCACTTACTGTTAGAACTATACTTTAGGGGGCTAAAACGTTTGTCCCTCATGTTGATGTATTTTGTGCATAATTTCATCACGATATATAATACATAAATGCATAGTTACCTTTGGGAATAAGCGACTTATGGCAAATTCTGAAAAATATGAAAGCAAGTTGGATTGAAACACCGAGGAACTTATGCGTAATGTACTATGTTATATAATTGAGAATAAATGTTCATGAATGTACCATAAAAAATTCTACCATTCTTAATTTTATCGTTAATATTCTGTTGTAGTTTCTAGTTCAGTTTGTTTTCCATCAACAAGGAAGACACATTTAATTGGCTTATGTTAATCGTACAAATATTTTATTCGGGAGACAATTACGCTAAGTAGGAGTAAATCTCTGTTTATATTTATAGCCCATACAATACAACTCGTTGAATTTTATATTGACATTACTTCCCATGAATATTAATGATACAATTGTACTACTAATTATCGCGTGTGTGTAGAAATTCGGTGAATATATGCGATCGACGACGGATAGTTAAACCGGAATATACAATATAGTGCAAATATTCGATCCAAAGTAAGTTATAATTTTTAACGTCCAAAGATTTTTATATTTTTGTCCAACAATGTCAAAAGATCAAATATGCATTGGATTTGTTTCCCACATAATAATTGACTCTTTACATTAGTACCAAAAGGTCGACCGTATGCGAATAGATTAAAATTAATGTTATTTCTAATATGTCCTTAACGAGGAACGGTAATACATTATATGTATAAGCATTTTAAAGAGCATTGTGTTTAATACACATGATAACACATTATACCAAGTATAAACGATAACATATTTCAAGTTTACGGTTCTTCATTACTGAAAGCTGTTCACTATTTGGAGATTAGTATGTTATATTCGACAAAATGGCTATATTTTACATTAACTGTCATATATTTATCTTGACAGAACAATGCTGATTTATGAACGCATCCCTTCTAGAAAACCTTATCTTCCATGAACCGGATCTAAGGACTGTGGCGAAAGGTTTCGATGTCCAACCACATTCGTCATTTTTTCCTTAACTATAACATTATAATTACCCCCCTTAGTTTAACTTCTGCCTAGTAAACAATTAGAAAATGGAATGTGTAATTCACTCAGTTAGTTAATACTGTTAGTAGTTAATTTATAATAATTTAATTTAAAGCATTTGGTATGTTTGGCATATATTTCACGAAATCATTCTTTTAAATCTGTTGATTTCTGTGTTAATCAATGCGAAATATATGATCGATAGTCTTCGTCAAATACATAGAGCATTTGGTAACGCCGTTAGGTTTCCTGTCGTAACTTCGCCATGCGCTGGCTAGAAGGCGCTCGGTTTGCCTTAACATTAAGGCCTGCACATTTATTCTCATTCAGTTTTTATGTGGGTTTGATCGGGAAATGCAATATTTATAAATAGATCTGGTGCCTACGTTAGCTTCAAACGTCCAACGCTGCTGCCCGGGCCGCAGAGTTCGCATTGAAATTTAAGAGGCCCTATGGAGGTCTGGAATCACCGGAAAGACGTACGAGGGAGTAGAAGAAGCTCCACTGACGGCCTGTGTATACGGGAAGTCACAGGGTTAATGAAGCTAGAGGTGATTTCAAGGCCAGAAAGTTTGTTTGGGCAAGTAATCTCAATGAGGCAGTGGATGGATTCGTCGAAGTCAAAAGCCTCGCAAAGACACGGGTGGAAGCTATGAGCCTTGTGGAGGCTTTGGTTGGCTTCATTGAAGCCAGGAGTCTTATTGATGCATAGATTGGCTTCATTGAAGCCAGGAGCATCGTTACGGAAAAGGGTTGGCTTCATTGATGCCAGGAGTCTCATTGAGGCATTAGTTGGCTTCATTGAATATAAAGAAGTGAAACTCCAGAAGCTGCAGCAGTATTGCATTTCTAGCATACACACCTTCGTGTTCCTTTATTTATGGCATTGAAGCCAGGAGCCTCGTTGAGGTATAGCTTGGCTTTATTGTAGCCAGGGACGTCGTTAAAGGCATTGGCTGGCTTCATTGAAGCCATGAGATTCGTTGAGGCATAGGTTTGCTTCATTGAAGCCATGAGCCTCGTTGAGGCATTGGTTAGCTTCATTGAAGCCATGAGCCTCGTTGAAACATAGGTTGTCTTCATTGAATCTATGAGCCTCGTTGAGGCATTGATTGGCTTCTTTGAATCTATGAGCCTCGTTGAGGCATAGGTTTGCTTCATTGAGTCTATGAGCCTCGTTGAGGCATAGGTTGGTTTCATTGAATCTATGAGCCTCGTTGGGGCATAGGCTGGCTTCATTGAATCTATGAGCCTCGTTGAGGCATAGGTTGGCTTCATTGAATCTATGAGCCTCGTTGAGGCATTGGTTGGCTTCATTGAATCTATGAGCCTCGTTGAGGCATAGGTTGGCTTCATTGAAGCCATGAGCCTCGTTGAGGCATAGGTTGGCTTCATTGAATCTATGAGCCTCGTTGGGGCATTGGTTGGCTTTATTGCAATCAGGAGCTGAATTTAGGCATATGTTGGTATCATTGAAGACAATAGTCTCCTTCCCAGTGTGAGAAGCGTTATTGAAACCTGACTTCTCCTTCGCGCTTCGCAATGTATATATTATATTTAGAGCAACTATATTTATGTTTGTTAAAAATCAATCAGAGGTAAAACAGTCTGAACAAAGTTTGTAATTGATATTTGATTAATGGCCTTATGATGGTTTGGATGCACTGGAATTGTGGGGCCTCAGAAAGTCAGCCTTGCGCTACATTACTGGGTTAACTCATATTGCATGTAGAAAAACAAGCTCATAAATGTGTTATTTACTGGAATAATTTAAAGTACAACCATGTATAAATCAGAAAGAGTTTCAATAACAATGACTTATGATTAAGTGACCAGCTGGCATATTATGAAATGTATAGTCAATTCGAATTCTGTGTAATACACACAGAATCAAACGTTGAAAGCACTGTACAGCATTTGAGTGTATTTTTGTTGACTGTTTAAAGTAATAATTGTCAGAAATAAAACCTATATATTTCGAATGTTCAAGTCTAAAGCCATTTTATGATAATTTAATGATACAATTTTTGTGTTTCTCCTACAGGAGAAACAGTGATAAATATAATATGACATGTTTTTTTTTCTGTGTCATTTTATCATTGTATATATCGTATAATCACACACATGTGGCGTACCACAATGTGATATTAAAAGTACATACCCTTAAATATGTATTTAATTGGTGTTTATCTGTCGCACTAGGCTCAATGTCTCTTTAAGAACATGCAAACAAAAACAACTACCGTAAACTGTTTTGATTTTAGGTTTTATTATGTTTTCAATTTCAATGTATTTAACGAAGTATATATATATATATATATATATATATATAGTAAGATGTATGTGTCAGTTTACTCCAAGTGATAAATTTGCAAAAAGGCCAATCAGGGACGACAATTTCCGCTTTTATGGAATTTTCGTTTAAAGGATGTCTCTTCTTAGCGAAAATCCAGTTTAGGCGGACTGCACAGGCTCATCTGGGACGACACTTTACGCACAAGCATTTTGCCCAGTTTTATCAGAACACGCCACAAATATCCGTTTGCAATTAAATATCTTATCACAAGTAGCGGTCATACTTTGCGAAGCTTCTTAATTGCCCTGTTTCTTGCAGACCATTATTAAGTACTCATGTTATAGAGGTTTCTATACAGCTGTTTTTTAATACAAAACATCAGGAAACTCAGGACATACTCAGTTCAGGTGCTATAAATAAGGCTATTAAACTGACATATTCAAGGTGCGTAATAAGAACGTTATCACTGGACAAATTATCGAATGAATGGATCTCAAATTAAGGTGTTATTATCGAATACAGAAGACAGATGGACACAGAAATACCAAGTGCAAACAAAATCATCTTACGTGATTCATGTATAGCGCCATGATTTAGATGTTTTCTTAACACACTTGTTCTGTGTCACTCGTAGGCGTGTTCAGCAGCTGTCTGATGACAGCGATGTCAAATAAATATCCTAAATGGGCGGCCGCTGTGATCGGCAATATCAAAGTGTTGCCATCATTTTTAAATGCGCTTGAACCACTTTAAAATGACAGTCTTTATTGGAGCAGCGCGCTATACGAACTAATGAATTATCATGTAATTTTATTTCTTACAAAGCCTGTCTTCCCACAATGTTTGGTAGCAGATTTTTTCTCATCGTCGATTATCGTAACATTGAAGCATTGAAGAATTAACAATTGTGTAAAACGTGTGAAGTAGAAACTATCAAGAAACGCAAGATTTAAACGCAAAAGTGTTAGTCAATTGCAATGAATTGTCTGCTGTACATCAGAAGACTTATACATGAACACAAGGCGTGTACACATTTGAGAAAACCCCATTAGTCGGTTCAAATTCGCGCATACTATACAAAGACACAATTTCAGTTTTGTACTAAATACAAGTCAAGATGTCAGTTTAGTCGTCAACGGGTTCGTTATACATTTGATTGAAGGTGTAAGTTAAAGATTTGTAATTAACTTTATTTGATATTGCTCGTTCATGTTCATATAATGGTTTAATATTGCGCTAATAAAATGTTGACATTGAACTCGTATATATTCGCTTTTATATCAACGTTTATAAATTTATCAGTAAATAATGCTACCGGGATAATAAACAGTGCAGTGTTTGTTTGAAAAAAACAGTTTGCCAACCAATTAAATACTCCACTTTTGTAAACTCTAATTTTGCTGTCGGATACAATAATCATTCAAGTAGTTATGTATGTATTGGCTATTTATCACGCTGTGAACATTATTTTATACATTTACAAATTATACCCCCATTTAAACGTTCTTACTTTGAAATTGTGTCCAAATACATTCCAAATAATTATAGTTGTGCAAAAAGTTTGATGGGATTAATTATAAAATACACATGTGATGGATCCATTTGATTATAGTCATGTCTATAACTGATATGCGCCTTACATGATTCTTCGTAAAACTAAGGTGTTTATTTACTTGGACACACGTACATATGTTTATGCGAAGTGTTTCATAAAAAGAAGTGAAACTCCAGAAGCTGCAGCAGTATTGCATTTCTATCATACACACTTTCATAAGTTTAATCTGATTGTATTTATTAAATTCTTCATCCGAGCGGACCGCGTTTTCCTCTGCATATTTTAATATATTTTTTTTTATTGATGTTAGTTTCCAGCTTGCCTCTATTTTATTTCTTACCATTTGCAGTTACAAATCATTCACAGATAGGTGACATGTGTTAGTGCAAATAAAAATTGCTTAATGCATTACTAGTATATGCCATTCCAGGCATCCATTAAGTAAAACTTACGTATAACGGACGTAAGAAATAGATACGAATATATAATAAATCTTTTGAATGGAATCATGTTCATGAAGATGCAAAGTAGGATTGGTTAACGGAGAAAGTCAACTGGCCTGCCCATTACATTGTACACATGGATGTTATTTTGAGCAAAGCCTTCATTCCTTAACATCAATGAGACCCTGTCCAAAATGACATCTATGATTTTTAAATACATACACTGGTTGATTTGGTCATTTGTATGCTCCACGCAACACTTAAGATTTTTTTTAAAAGGTTCCCACATTCTTAGCATAATAAACATTCTTACCCACGTATGATGTTCCGACAATAACTGAAACCCGCCTTATATACAGTCAACACTGTAAATACATATGAAAAATCACATTTTCATTATATTCACTCTTTTTCGTGCATTTGATGTTCAACAGTGTTATATGTTCAAAGTATATTAAGCACGTATATAAGAATATGCAAAAATATAAGTCAAAACTCTGAAGCATTGTCAAGGCAGATTTTTTTTTCTAAACTTCTTCTTGCAAACGTTGAATTGTTGAAATAGTTAATCCATAAAGTTGCTGTAAATATAGAGGCTACTAGGTGAGTTTTGCGAGGCCTAAATCACAAGCCTTGGAGAGCAAATGGCTGAACGCAAGACTTAAACATCAAAATAATATAAAAAAGACGACCCTATGTTGCGTGTGTTTCCTGTATCAACAAACATGAATAAAACATTTTTTTTTTTACAGATCGGGTTTATCTTGTTTCTGCTGGAAATGATGATTGGATAAAAATTAAATATAAGTATTGTACACATTACAATTGGTTAACAATAAATACAAATAACGTATAATTTAAATGCGATTCAAAAAGGTTTATCTTTATTACAGCTTTCGTCCTAACGATAAGCATATGTGAATATTTTTAAAGCAAACATCGATGCAAATAAGTCCAATGCGTATTATTGTATAAGACAACTAGTCAAGGAATTAATACAGTACGGTGTCAGGACGTCATTGATCGCGTTATTATTCCGAAATGTAGTCAAACAGTTTTTGTAATAATTATTTTTCATAATGATGTAAGGTTTACAGTTAATCTTAGTGTTTTCATATTTGCATTGCTATGCCGCAATAACATCTTTATCAGTCAACATATAAGTCAAAGTCTCTTTATTACGCAAACAGATATACAAATAGTAGAGAAATATTGGCATAACACACGACAATCTTGTTCCTAATAAGAACATTATCGTGCAATAATTGAGATGCTATTTTTTTCTTCCCATCTTTGAAATTATGACACCCTATAGATTTCATATGACACAAGTCATAGAAATATGCGTTTAATTGTAATAGCTTATCTGCTCAAGTGTGCGTTCATTAATTTGCGAGTTTAATTGATGTTTATCCATAAATGAACCGTAATTGTAAAAAAAAATCAGTTAGTCGTGTTAGTTTGCGTGTTTTGCATACATGTTTTTAACCTTAGATTTGTTTCTGTTGAAAAACGTAATTTTTACAAACTGTGCACAAGGCCATTTAAGATAATTATTCGAAAAAAACAACCAAGAAGAAGCGGTTTTGTGGCGACCAAACACCAAACGAAGGCATCATTACGCCCATTAACGAATTCCCAGAGCGAGGATTTGTCTAACAATATTGACGATGATTCAGTTGATATGGTGAATAAGTGTCACACTTCGTCTCATCATTCACAAACTTCACGGAAATTCTATCTTAGTAAAACGATAACAATGTGTACGCAATTAGATCTCTATCCAAAAGATGACACGATTAATTGACTTATAGCAACTGTACAAATATTGGATTCAGCAGGCAATTACTCAAAGTAGGAGTATTTCCTTAGAAGTTATTATCATTAGATAAAACTGGTTGTGGTTTTAATCGGCATTTAATGCATGTTAATGACATGTTTTTACTACGAACTACCGCGTTTATATATGCGATCTAGGACGGATAGTTGAGTCGGAATACAGACTTAAGTGCATGACGGTTTAGTCCAGAGGCGCCGCCAACTAATTCATACAGTCGATCTAAAGCGCAACATTATAATTTTAAACTTGTAACTTTGTTCATGTTTGTTTTTCACGTTTTGTTATGTACTGATATATCACATATGCATTATAAATTATTTGTAAAAAGTTTAATATTTTCAACATAATAATTGATTTTTTTTTTACAAAAATACCACAAAGTAGATCGTATACGAATATATTTATGTCAATGTTGTTTGATCATGTCTAATATATCCTAAACGCGGTAGACTACATTTTATTTATAAACAGTTTAAAATCAATACATTTACACAAACATGATAACAATGTGAGATGTCATATCATAATGTATAAACGATAGAGTATTTCAAGCTTACGGTTCTACATTACTGAAAGCTTAACACATTTTGCAGCTTAGTATGTCATCTCGATAAAATGGCTGTATTTCATATCAACTGTCATATATTTATCTTGACAGAACAATCCTTATTTATTTACGCATTTGTTCTTATGAGAACTTTATCTTCTATGAACCGGATCTAAGGACTGTGGAAGGTTTCGGTGTGGAATAAAATGCTTTACGTTTTATTTAACTATTACGCTATAATTACCTCGCTTAGATTTACATCTGCCAATGAACAATGTCGAATACTACTGTTAATTCACAGAGGTAGTAACAATTCTTGTTATTAGTGATTTATTAAGCATTTTTGTAGCATTGTATATGTTTAGAATGTATTGTATGAAATCGTTCTTTTTTAAATTCTAATGATTTCTGTGTTAATCAACGAGAACTGTATGATCGATATTCTTTGTACATTTGAAGGTCATTCGGCAATGTGGTAAATTTCCGTATCGTCACTTTGCGATCCAAGGGCTAGGAGGCGCTCGGGACGCCTGAACATAAAGACCTGCATATCGAAACAAGCATTGCGTTATTATGTACGCGCGAACGGGAAAAACAAAAGTACAATACTCACATCACAGATCTGCAGGATTTTCATGCCTACATTATCGTCAATGTTCCAAAGGTGAAGCCCGGGCTGTAGAGTTCCGATTGAAATTGTAGATATCTTTTCGAGGTCTGGAATCACTGGCTTTACGGAGGGTCTGGGTACACGGAAGGTCACATCGTTATTGAAGATAAAAGCAATGTTAATGCCAGAAGCTTTGTTTGAGCCCGTAGCCTCAATGAGGCAGTGGATGGATTCGTCGAAGTCAAGAGCTTCGCTACGACAGAGGCCCCATTGAGGCATAGGATGGCTTCATTGCAGCCAAGAGCCACCTGGGCAGTTTGAGCAGCGTTATTTAAACCTGAAGTCCCCTCCGCACGTTACATTGTACATTGATAAAGTGTTTTTATTTATATGTGTAAATCCAAGGGATTGAGAAGGTGCACTGGACTTGTGAGGATAAGCACAAAGCGCCAGCTATCGGCCTCAGATAGTCGCTACATCACTTGGTTAACCCACACTTTCTGTGGAAAAAAATAAACGCATTAATGTTATTGACTGCAATATTTCAAATGAGAACCATGTATAAATTAGGAATAATTCAAATGGCAATGACTTGTGATTAAGTAAGTGACCAGCTGGCGTAATAAACAAAGTTATATTAAATAACAATTCTCTGTAATGAACACCACATCTAACTTTTCTCTTCTGAACAATTTTATTTGAAGCTGAAAGCAATTGAGGGTATTCTTGTTGCATTGTTTTTCTTATAGCCAGAGATAAAACCTGTATATATCAAAAGCTCAGGTCTAAAGCCATTTATAAATATTGAATGACATAAGTGTCTTCTTCTTCTAAAAAACAGTGGTAAATATAAAAATGTATGCATTTGAACTATCTTTTCTGTGTCATTTAATCATATTAAAAGGTATATTCACGCACATGTGGCTTACCATGATGAGATTGTTAACACGCGAGCCTAACATAGTTATTGCATTGGTGTTGAAACTGTGTCACAAGACCCAATGTCTCTATAAGACGATCAACACAAAAACAACTTCCATAAACTTCCATAAATTTAAGGTGTTAAAGTTGATTCATAACATTTATTGTCGGACAAACACGGTAAATATTTATAAGTGTTAACTAAAGTATGGATATCCTTACATTAGTTATATCGTTCTCTTGACTTAGTTTGTAATCTTCAAAAATTAACAAAGCGAAACACCAACATGAGCTCACAATTAGAATCGTTCCAAGGCCATAATCCCAATTTTAATCCTGACTTTGTTTCCGGAGCTGTTTTATTCCTATAAATGTATAATCACTTCTAGGTCCTTGATTAAAATCAAAAGACAAATTGAGATCAAATAAGACAAAAGACAAAACTACATAACAATGACAGACATAGCACATTGCTGAAACAAGTTTTAGGGCGCCATAACCTCACATTTGGCTAAATTTTGCACAGTGTGCATAGTTTCATTTAGCATCTAAATGGTGCATTGAAGGATCGTTAAGTGTTCGTGACCAATAAATGAAAGTAATTAAACAGACTAGTTCAAACTGCAATACAATTGAAGAAGACAAGTGATTCAAATTTAAATTAAACAGCAAAGTTCGAGAAATGACATCGTACCAGGGAAAATGGATCTGTTTTTGCGGACCATATATACGGTACTCATATTATATTGATATCTATACAGCATTTTCGCAAAAAAAAATATTAGGAAATTCAGGACACACTTATTTCCGGTGCTATAAATACGGCTACACATCTGACATATTCAAGATGCGTATATAATAAATACGTATTTTAATAGAAAAATGATCGACACCATGGATCCTTATTAAAGTTGTTTCTCATGAATAGATAACACAGATTGACAAGCAAATGTCAGGTTCAAGAAAACCAACCATCTTTCGTGTCTCGTGTATATGGCCAAGTGCATATCGCCACAGGTATCAGCACTTACGTGTATAGAAATTGTTAGCTATTCGTGATCTTCTGGCTCAGATACGTGCTGTAAAATTACCGGACAATATTTTGAATCACATTTCTTCAAGATGATCTTACCAGACTTTGGTGGCTTCCTTTCGTATTTGCATGTGTTATACTAGTCATATAGGAAAGTAGTAACTTACGCAAACGAATAAAAACGAATAATTAATGCAGAACATTTGTTTATCTGTAGAATACACTTTTAAATTATTTAATATTCCAGAAACTCCACACCATTACAAAAGGATATATGTAACGACAATTGTATTGACCTTTTTTACTTGATCTGTACTGATATAGGTTTGCGTTTCTTTGTTTGTCTATGTTCTACGAATTAGATTTTTGTCACTAATACATTTGCCTTGATATTAAATGAACGGTTGTAAAATTATTCAAGGAAAACGGTAAAACGTCCTTTCATGCATTTTGCAAATAATAATGCATGGTTTTAGAAAAAAAGTAATGCGGAGAAACCACTGGTAGAATTGCGACATAAAGTTTAACTGCACTCTCGATTAAATCTCCGCATCCACATATTAATATTCTCCATCAAAATCATAAACCTGTTTTATCTTTTAATCTCTGTTCCATGAAGTTTTCGTTGTTTTAATTGATCATAAAACATTGTCATGTTTAAATTTATAACAGCAAGGCATCGTGCAATACATTTTTGGAGATAATTATAAGAGAAATATTCCGCATGTGTACTGTGTATATCAAATCGTGTTCAATCCATCAGTATTATATGTCTAATGCACTAAATGAAATACTAGTATTTGCATTAAAGGGAGTTGTGTACAGATTTTTGTATTTTTGAAAAATATCATTAAAATTAAATTACGAACGTAATATTTGGAAACGGTTAAAATAACTACACAAACAAAGAAAAAGATAAAAAGAGCCTGACATGCGGATCGAATCCGGGACCTCTGGAAACAAGCGTTATCAAACTTCCGATACTGCCTCACCACGCAAGCTGACAAATATGAGTTATAGTTAAACACTATATCGGTAAAACACGTTTTCGCTTAATTATCCATTTAATGCGTTACAAACCCTTTATAATGTTAACGATTTAAATTCAAGATTATCAATAAATGAATACAATTTTTGTAAATTGTTTCTTAGTCAGGAGTTTTATATGCTTGTTTATATATAACGCATACATCCATTTTTGCATCAATGACTTTTTTGTTTAATTGGATATTTTGCAAAACGGTGGACAAGTCTCTAAAATTGGCAAAATTATTTCAAGAGGTTTAACTAGTATATGTGTTACAATGGCCAGTTAATGCCTAATGTATATACGTCTTATGTATTTACAAAATAATTAAAACGTCACGTTATCATCATTAAAATGTATATCGTAAATATAGGCGCTCTTGAGCCTATACGCTATTACAATTTTACTCTCATTGCTATGAATTGAGTCCTATGAAATTATAAGGGTGTCACAATTTTTTAAACATTATAAGAAAAAAAAATCAACTTGATTATTGCACTATAATGTCATATCAATTTCCACAATAGATATACGATCGACGTTAGCTATGCCATTATAAGTCTACTTTATCTCAATATGATATCTGTTTGCGTTAGAAAGAGACTTTTATGTTTTCTGATAACGGTATGATTGCGGAAAATAAATTAAAATTATAAAAAAACACTGAGATTAACAGAAGCCTCGATTCTTTATTGCTAAACTATTTATTTCAGAAATAGATGGACTACATCACGCAATTTTGACGCAAACAATGACGTCTGTACATCGTACTGTAATAATTCTTGGACACATTGTCTCTATACAAAAATAAAAATGTCACTTATTTGCATCTCTGTTTGCTCATTCTGTTCATTTGTACGAACGCTAAATAAACAGAAAACTATTTCAATCAAATTTAAATAATATGTTATTTTTATTGAAAATATAACCCGATTCGATACATGTTAGTAATTTCATTTTTGTTGACACATCAAATACACACAATATAGAATCGTCATTTTGTTCATTTTTTAAAAGTTATTTGATGTTTTAGTTTTGCTTGCAGCAATCTGTGCTCGAAATCAACACCTGAACAACTC
Organism: Dreissena rostriformis; assembly: GCA_007657795.1. NCBI lineage: Eukaryota > Metazoa > Mollusca > Bivalvia > Myida > Dreissenidae > Dreissena > Dreissena rostriformis. The sequence goes on along the minus strand of VMBQ01018509.1, from coordinate 149,839 downwards.
GCCAAGGCTCATGGTTAAGATTTTCTAAGCCTCGCAAGACAATTTATCTGCATTTAACACTCGCCTAGAAGTTACTAAAATTACAACAACTTCACTGATTTTCTTTGTGATATGCACTAATATGTCAAGGATAAAATATCGTTCATGAACTTGAATCATGCACACACGTCTTACTTTTAATATATTCAACGTTTGCAAGATGTTACAAAACAAAAACACCAAAGCCTGACGTCACAATGCATCAGCGCTTTAACTTACAATGTTGCATATTTTTGTATACTTTCTACATAATTGGACCAGATACTGTTGCACATCAAATGAACGAACTAGAGTAAATATATGAATAAAGGATTTGTATATGTATATAACGTGTTATCTGTTTATTAAGCGTTTGCTGCTATTTTCGGAACAACATACTTGGGAGACTATGATAATTTTTGTTCTGTTTGGTTCGTTAACAATTCTAATGTGTTGCGTGGAGCATACAAATCACCCAATCAACCAGTGTATGTAGCTATAAAAGATAGATGCCGTTTTGGAAGGATCTAATTGATGTTTAGGATTCAAGACTTCGCTCGAAATAGCATCCGTTTGTACAATAAAATGAAAAGGCCAGTTTTCATAACACGTAAATGAATCCTGCTTTGCATCTTCACGAAAATGCCCATTCAATTGATTAATTATGTATTCGTTTCCATCTCTTACGTCCGTTATACGTCAGATGTAATTAATGGATTCAATCCAAATGGCATATAATGCATTAACCATTCATTTGTACTAGCACATGCCACATATCTGTGAATGATTAGTAACTGCACATTATACGGATTAAAATGGAGACGAGCCGGAAACTAACATCAAGACGATATGTTAAAACATGAGGACAAGAAGGCGGCCTTTTTCGGATGATATATACACTAACTTAAATCAGATGAAACGCATGCATGGAAAACTTCACATATACATGTGTACGCATGTTCAAGGCACTAATGCGTTTGTTTGACAAAGAATCATATAAGGCGAATGTCAGTTATAGACATGACTAAGATCAAATGGATCCATCAAATGTCTATGTTATTATTGACAATTCATCATATCACAACTTTGTCACAGCTATATTTATTTGGAATTATTGCCACAGATTCAATGTTAGAACGTTTGTATGATGGTGTACTATGTTAATGTATAATGTAATATTCTCACAAAAACTAATGGGGTATACATGCAACTTGAGTGAACAGTCTGTCCGTCAGAAATATTAGAGTTGATAAAAGGGAAGTATTTAATCAGTCTGCAGGCAGTATTTCAAAACAAAAAAACAACACTTTTTATTATCCAATAAGCATAATCAATTGATCAATTTATTAATGGTAATTTTTAAGTGAATATATTCGAGTTCAATGTCAACATTTTATTCTCTCAATATTAAAACGATATAAGAAAGAATATGACCGAGGGATGCTATAAAAAGGTTTGCTTATAACATTAACTAGGTTATATAGTTTAGGGGTAATGAAACCCACAGTTTGATTTCGATTCAATATAAAAGTTATCAGTAATGATTATTTTAGTCGTAGTACATGAATGTTTTGAAAACGTAATTTATTTCACAAGAAGCCGGAAAAGCTGTTTCTTTGAACTCCAGACACGCATTTGCATATTTTCAAAATTAAGCATACTGTCTTAAAGGTATTATCTTTTAAGGCATTCGAGCTTAAAAAACATACATCTGAGTATACGTGAGTTTTTTTATTGAATCATGGTTTAACTGCATACATATCCGCTAACACGCTATCATTTCTATCTGTACAAAAAGGATGTAAACGAGAATGTGGTTCGACTTACTCAACAACTTAACAATTTAAAATAAATAACACATATTCTTACGTGTTAAGTTCTCTCGCAGTATTGTTAATGTACCAAAAGTTTCGCACACAAGTCGAGGTATGCATATTATTATAAATATTAAATGTGCAGAATGAAGATAATTTGTTCCATTATTGTGTAAAACAAATACAAGAACTTAATACAAAGTCGTCCAAGTGGTAAAACGATTTTATTTAAATATTAAGTTTTCTAAAGTTTGTAAATGTTTAAATAATTGTCGTAGCAAAAGTTTTAAAAGCATAAGAACATTATAATAAACAATCAAACCAACAAAAGTCGTATGTCCCCCTCTAATGTAGTATTGGATGGTATCGCTAATATATAATAATATATATTCAACTATGCTATTGTCATGCATTTATTATATAAATTCACAATAATAATAAACCGAAAATCAAAAACTTTGATGCGGCGAAGGTAGTACAGTTAATTGTAGATTTTTCGGCGAAGCGCCTATCGATTTGATTATTTTTAAACACCTCCTACCTCAGCGGACGTCCAGATAGAAGAAAGAGCGAGAATATGTCCTTGTTTCTTAATCGTTTAATTTGCAGAAATTATTGGTCTGCTAGAAATTGAAGCACCCGAGCGAGGATTTAACGCGCAACATACGTTTCCGGAGACGTTCAAGTAACACTTTTTATGATAAACATCACATTAAAAGTGAAAACAGAAGCAGTTCAGATGATGTACTCAAAACCGTTCAGACGATGTACTCAAACAAAAACCGTTCAGACGATGTACTCTTTTCCAAATTCCTCGCCACAGATCTTAAAAAGCTTACACAACGTGCAAAACCTTGTTCGACATATTCTTATCATGTTATAAAGCAAAAAATGTTGTATTTTCTGCGTTGTTTGTCATCTTAAATAGCAAACGCGTCAAAATAAAGTGTGTTCAGACGATGTACGATTTTCATTGTTTATTGTTCCTGAATGTTTAAGAAAACTACAGAAATCTAAGAAAAACGACAATTACCGGAGTACATAAGGCGACTAAGCGGGTACTTTGCGCATAGTTAGCATTTATTTTGATATTATAAAATATGAGAATACCTTGATTTTCGTCATTAAGCGAGAGCTTGTTCCGCCATTTTATGCGTACGATGTACTTTTGTGATCACGTGATTCCCCGCAGTGAATATAGCTTTTTTATATTGAGACTGTATTTTTGTACTCTAAGACATTGTATAAAAAGCAATATGGGATTTAATAATAGTTTTTATTTATAATTATACTTAAAGGCCCTGAGAACACCGCAACTCTTCAGTGAATTATACGTGTACGTAAAACATCGCTCACTGCGCGGTTGGTCACTGATGCGAATACAGACATTGATACATACGGACGCATCAAAATGGATCGTAAATCAACTGAATGATTAGTTGTGTACCATTTTATTTGTATTTTAGAGAATGGATCTCACATACGAAGACATTCTGACGCCTGCACACATGTCAACCTCCGCACAGAGATTGGACTGTTTTCGACCATCGGTAAGAATCCAATGTGTGAAGATGTTACCCATCTCTTGGAAAATCAAATTAAATAAAGTTGTATTTGTTACTGGTTTATTTCTGATATGTATTAATTTTCCATTGAAACAATTGTAAATCATTATTTGCTCTTTTGTTAACAGAATGATATAAAAATAGTCTAAGAGAAATACAGATTCACGCATAGTATTTATGTAAATACGGATTCGTTGGAAAGCAGCCTTTTGCATTGTTAATATATATAAATATAGGTAAATGATCGCCCATGGTACAATAACGTTAACGAGATAAAAAAAAGCGATAAGAAATACATTCTGGAAAGTCAAGCAATTAAAAGACAAGAAATTAAGGAATAAAGAGTACAAAGGGGTTGAAGCTTATTGTTTCGGTCAGGTCTTAAACAAGTCTAGCGTTTTGTGTGGAGCATACGCATTGCGAAATCAACCAGTGTATGCTACTCAACGGTTGTGAACTCTTTTGTTTTCTGATGAAGAATACACTAATTTCATACAGAGATGAAGAGTATGCATCATATTTGCACATAAATATGTGTTCTTATGTTCCAGGCAATACACGTCTTTGTATGACAATTAATAATATAAGGCGAATATCAGTTTTATTTATCACTGCAAACATATAGATCCATAACCTGTTCATGTTTTGATTGGCAGTTAGGGGACACTATTGACACAGAATCAACGTGAGAACGTTTACCTGGTGGTCAAAAGTGTCGTTAAAATGGTAAATCTGTAATAAAGCAACTTGAGCGAGTAATCTAGCATTCATATAGTCTTGAGTATACAAAGTTGTAGTATTTAATTAGTATTAAGACAGTAAATGGAGTTTGGTTTGCATCATGTCAGTGTGACATTGATATCCAGATCGTCGCTAAAACAGATGTATTCAATCATTTAATGCTTTTGGACCACGCGACTTTCGTGCAACATAACGATGCAACAGTGACAGTGAGGTCGACAAAAACTTACACAGGCAAAGAAAGCCACATCCGATTTTCATACAGTTTACACATCACGAAATGCAACTGAAATTAATATTTACGCATGAAAATTATTTCGCGATAATTGATTTTCACTGTTAACTACCAATACAATTGTCATACATGGACTACGTTTACGACATTAGCGTTTGAAATTTACTATATACATCACGAATATGTCCTTTGATGTTTTGTTATAACGTTTACATTTTGATGCTTCATACATAAATATATACTTAGATATACGTAACTGAAAACTGACTGCAATTTTTTGCCTACACACATAAACTGGAAGCGATAAAACGAGGGATGTCATATTTAATTATTTAATATCGCAATTAATAAGCATGAAAGGAACCATGGGGTCTGTAATCAGGATCTCCAACTTTAGAAAACCCATCTTATGTGTTGGACTGCACATGCTTATCTAGGACGACACTTTACGCACAAGCATTAAACCCCTTTTTCACAGAGTGAGTGTAAATTAGATGTTGCACATAAAGGATATTCAAAAACTCAGATGTCAACTCAACTGTTTATTTCAGAGCCATGGCATCTGAACTTTAAAATGATAAAATTTGGTAATTTACAGTGGCACTTTTTAGTTACCCGCTAAATTATATATAAATCCAGATGTAGGTTAGTGTTATTTTAATTGTATCATAAACTCTTTAATTAAAAGTCCATATAGTATGGATTTTTAAATAGCAAGGAATACATGGATATTTTGTGTCGTTATGTATAAGAAGTATTTATTAGATATGGATTATATCAAAATTTAAAACAGTTATTTGACTACACAGAAGTATTTCGCTGAAATTAAAATGCTCGTCGAAATGTATGCGGAAGTTGTTTTTACCGGGCCGCCATTTTACATCACTTCGTGTTTAACTGGCAACGATTTTGAAGCCCATCCAATTATGAAATTGTACATGAAAGAGATGTTATCCCTTTGCGTGCTGGGAAATTTGTCGTCTGCTAAAATGTTGTCTGCTGAATTTCTAAAATTAGCATTTTCTTCGATTTTTTTCTAAGACCACTATCAGAATAGCAAACAGTTTGGATCCTAATGAGACGCCACGTTATGTGGCGTCTCATCTGGATCCAAACTGTTTGCAAAGGGCTTCAAAATCCGGTTCCAGCGCTCAAAGGGTATTGTCTAAAACCAGAAACTTTTCATTTCGCTGTGTTTCTTTATACTGAAAATCAAAGATCATAAACGTTTTGATTTTTTTTTAAATTAATTACATGTTTTAAATTTGACATCGTGTTATTTAAGAGCAAGCTGGAATATTTATGGCAACAGGAAACATTTCTGAAACACGCAAAGCTCCTCTCTTTATGCGTATGAAGTCAATACACAAATGAACAAATGTTTTTCGTTGCTTAGTGCAGCATGAATAATAAACTACTTTTTAGCACTTTTAACTACACTGACACGCTTCTGATAAACATTACATTTATACAATGTACCAAATACGAGTGAACAAAATGGGGCGGGGCGGGGTCAAATTAGATTTTTTGTTAGAATTTAATTTTATTTAAGTTCTTTGGTCTTTGAAAATACTTTTGTAAGAATGTCAAAAGAGGATAGTCAGTCTTAATATAAACGTGTTTCGTGATGTCCGTCCCTTAAGGATGCAAGCAAAAGAGTCGGTTGCGGGGACTCGGGAGCTTTCGGGTCGCAATGAGCGATCACATATTCGACATTGTTTAGAGACGCTTTGCACCAAAGGCATTTTAAGTAGCCTTCAATAAAACCACCTACGCCTATTTTCTCATCGTTAAAAAAGATATGCGTTAAGTGCTCAATTACCTGTTTATGGATTATATTTACGCAATTACATTGGCACGTCGTTTGTCCACTTTGATAGACGCATTGAGATAAAATGTACCGATTATTTCTCGAGCGAAATCAAATAAACGTCTATTTGCGTATTTGCTCTGGTTAATCACAACTCGTCCGTCAATTATCCATGTCCGTAAAATCTCGCACACCATGCGTTCGGGTACGGATGCGACTACAGAAATTGATAAATACGGACAAATGTGAACGACCGTTCGTATTTGACCTTGAGCGATAATTATTATTTAACGGACTTCTATAACGTTAACGGGTTACGCATAACGCGCCCATTGACAAGCAGCCTTTCGTACAATGCGAAGCAAAAACTTCGTTGACAATGTTTTATCCCAAGTTTAAAATGATGAGGACATAGTTTATTGTTTTATGCATTTGTCATCAATTTTAATTCTTAACTTCGTGGAACGTTTTTATTTATTGGATTCTAATTGTTACAGAAGTAAGTTTTCATACTAGTTTCTACCTCTTGCAAGAAGCAATACATTTGATCAACATATTGGGCTGTTGATGTTTTTATTGTTGTCATGATGCAAAGAATTCAGAGTTGCCGAAAGTCCTGGCGTCTAGATACTTGAATGCCAACTGATTGCATATATAAGTCGCGTTCTGAGAAAACTGGGCATAATGCATGTACGTAAAGTGTCGTCCCAGATTAGCCTGTGCAGTCCGCACAGGCAATCCGGGGCAACGCTTTCCGGCTTAACTGGATTTCGCTAAGAAGAGACACCATTTAAACGAAAAATTCCATAAAAGCGGAAATTGTCGTCCCTGATAAGCCTGTGCGGACTGCACAGGCTAATCTGGGATGACAGTTTACGCACATGCATTATGCCCAGTTTTCTCAGAACACGACACATATAACATGTTTTAAATGTGTTTTCATACATGCATTTTTAGGATAGAACTCGAGTAAAATCGGTTTATGGCATATATAACCGAGCAGTAGTATTCCATATCCTGCCGCTGTGAGCGGGTCTATCTGACTAAGACCACAGATAACACTGTTTGATTCGATCTTTCAAAGCGCGCGGGAAGACAGAAGGTACGTTTTTAAAACCCACACATATAATTGGATCGCTTTACACCTGTTTAAACGTACGGTTGTGTTGATATCGTTTGAACGTACGGTTGTGTTGATATCGTTTCTGTTGCGGTCTCGGTAATGATGCCCATCAATAAGTGTCATGAGTGCTCTTAAAATTTTAATTAGATGAATCAATTTCTAAGTGTGTACTCATGTGTTTGCATAGCAACAAATAAATGTGATGCCAGTAATTTAATGAGTTTTACAACAACGTTAATGGTTTCCCAGTTGTCTTTTCAAAACATTACGCTGAGAATTTTATCACCTTCTTGTGCGATCAATTTTGCTTTTTGCGTTGTCTCAATTCCATTTGCGGATGATTCGGAATATCAAATAGTAGTTAAATAGAAATTGTGTTGGCAGTCGCTTTAAAAAAATAAGCATTAGCGGAGCCGCGTCATGGAAAAATGAGTGTTATGCCATACACGGCCAGCATAGCTTTAGACCAGTCTGCGCAATGTAGTCAAGAGCTTCCCTGCTACTATAAAAGTCACGCAATGCTCTTTTATGTAATAAACATTGTGAAAATACGATTCGAGTCAAGAATTCACTCGGAATTCTCTCGAATATAGTGACCATGTTTACAATATTGTATAACTTGGGAATACATCATTTAAATCATTTGAATAGTTTATAATCTTGTCACGTAGTCGCTTATTGTTCGTGTTCACGTCATGCGCATATTGACATAATGACGAGATTCGCATCAACTACATTTTGCTACATTACGAATAGGGCAAGTCCGTCCCTTTCCAATAATGTTAATTACTCCGTATAAGGTGAAAGAAAATAATCAACAACAACGCCATATATGAATTCTAGTCCAATTTAATATCTACTATAGTTCATATTTTCAGTCATACAATTACATTCTGATAACTACATGATTGTGTCTTTTTCCATCTGTTCACCTCTACATCTAAATGCCAACCGGCCCATAGTGTCCGTTTCTGCACGTGCTTATTACTGGTTGGTTGAATAGCTAAACCGGAGAAACCATTATTCAAGTATTAACACGCTTATCAACATGGTGATATAAAGTCTTAATGTACCAATACTTCGATGCAAACAAAGCACCATCCTAAATCCCTTATGTCAACAGTGTTGGTCACTCCATCAGATAAATGCCTTCTTGAACATACAGACTCTAGATAAATACTATCTTTGATCTTTCACCATGTTGACTTATTGAACTGTACAATGAGTGCAGGGATATGTCATGTTTACTTTCTATTGATAAACTGACCCGCATTTTGGACCAGTTTATACATGCAAGAAATCAATCCAAATATTTTAATGTCTATCTGTAATTAAATATAACATAATGTTTATGTAATATATGGATACATAATTAATTTATGTATTAATCTATGTTACGTTACAATCTTCAAATATGACATTAGGTTTGAAGTATCAAATAAGTCATTTCTGGTCTCAACAAAAGCCGTCCGTTCACTTTTTACACAGAATGCCGCCATTGCCATCACGGCAATTGTTTTTTTTCACAAAGGTACCCATGTATAAACCTGGAAGGAAAGGAGCAAGCGTGGGACAAGTTTTTGTTTTGTTCCAGTAGTTTGACGGGAATTCGAACCAATGATCTGCTGGTTCATAGACCAGCGACTTACCACTAGAACCACGTTCCCACAATTGCACCCTTTTGGAATTCCGTCGACCGCTAATCTATATCATGTAACAAATTTAATGCTCAAATTTTTAATTAACGAAACGTTGGAACATTCCGGTCAAAATCGGTGAAGATAATTATGTTATGATATTTTATTGAGTTTCCAATTGCAAACCATTCAGTTGTAGTCTACAATCTTAACAAGAGATCCATTACTCCCATTAGAGATCCATAACTCCCATTAGAGATCCATTAAACCCATTAGAGATCCATTACTCCCATCAAGAGATCCATTACTCCCATCAAGAGATCCATTACTCCAATCAAGAGATACATTACTCCCATCAAGAGATCCATTACTCCCATTAGAGATCCATTACTCCCATCAAGACATCCATTACTCCCATCAAGAGATCCATTACTCCCATTTAAGGAATCCCAGATCGACGATTATTCTTCAATGTAGACGAAGATGCAGCCGTTGATGCGTAAACGTTTGACACCCTGATGTATCAGTCAAACTTGCACAGTATTATATTAAGCAATACGACACAAATACATTCGCAATGACATTTAAATGGATATTTATAGCTGTAAATAACATTTTAATAAAAGTATTTGACTAAATGAAAACTGTCCAAATCAAGTGCTGTATCTTGCATTTTAAATAAGTCGTGCAGAGACTCGCTAAAACAAGGCCATACGCATTAAAAAGAACATTTTAAACAGGCGTTGGCATTGAAGAATACAAAGACAACACCTTCGGGCTAGATCCTTGGTGGATCAGTTAGCCAGAAAAACAACAACATACAGACTCGAATGTTATAATGAATAGAAAGATTTTAGTGAAGACAAAGATAATTAAATACATTTTGTCTTTACTTTTCGTCATATCAACAATTTACTGGATACAAATAGGCCAATGTTTTATTTGTGTGCCCGTTTGGCACCGGGTTGAACACCAACATGTTTGCGTTTTCAATTAAGAACGAGGCATAAATTTCTTTAATTATCGGAATGTATTGGAATTATCTTATACTATTAGCGTCTCAAGAATGCTTATAATCGAATCTTATGCAATTCGTGTTTCAGAAAATGATCACGTGAACACATTCGTATATGCACATCGCCATCAACTATTGTTAATGCCTATAACACATAGGAATAATATACTCCTGAGAGTTGAATGGGAGACAATCTCCATATAACAACCTGATAGTAGTTATTAAATGCAAGCGAGATGCAAAAGGTAAATGATGTATTTCGAGTTGAGAGGCCAATATAATATATATGATCATAAGAGTGCGAATATAGATCTTTCTTTAATACAAAAATCTTAATAGAAAGCACGTTGATGAATATCACACTCGAATACGTGTGCAGATAAAATGGTAGCTTAAAGTCAACGAAGTTAAAACTTTATACATGAGTTTACCATAATTTCTGTTTGTACACTCGAAAGCTACACTATTTTATTAAAAATTATGGACGATTTGTTCAGTGCAAATTTGTTCATATGACACATTGACACAATTTGACTTTCTGCAACACATACAAGTAAACGTGATATTATAGGCTTATATTTTTTCAAAACAGATGAAACGTTGATAAATAATAAAAAAGAGAGTAAAAGAAAACATTGAACATCATTTCGAAGAAAAATAAATAAAAAGACTTTCATCCTAATAGAAAATGTATTGATTGTCACCACGATTAGAATAGCTTGCGTTTACATGTTGGTATACTTGTGGAATCCTTCAAGTGTTTTAAATCGTTTGAAAGCCTTATCTTAATATAAATAAAATATTAATTTAAATTTAGCCTTTGATTAGTGTGAGCCTAGTTATGCGAATTTTATGGTTTGTGTCAGTATATAGTGTCGTTTGTCCCTATAATAAAACATGCAAATGTTGCGAAACAAGCCCCACTCATTAAAGTTCATCTTGAGGCAAATGTATTTCGGATTATTTAATTGACTGTTCGTTTATCTGAACTAGTATACCGCGAATAGTCTAGACTTAGTTGAGTCTAAAGTGTTTTTACATGTGCTTATGTGGCAGGTGTAATATGAATTCACGAATAATGGCTCTCCTTGAATGTGACGTTTATATTTTTACCGGAAAGAGTCTTTCCTAAATTTCCCGATGTTTTGTTGCATACAGTCTTACAAGCGGTATATAATAGAAAAAAAGAGAACTGTGTCATATATAATTGTGCGTTACGTAAAAAAGGTTCACGTAAGAGGCCACACGTATTTAAATCATACAATTATTATACAGCAAATGTAAACTTTGCCCATTGTAACGATTTTATATCTTTACATACTTAATTGAAAACATATTCGGCTTTGAACCACAAGAAGCAACAAGGAAACCCTCCTGGTGACTATCAAACGACGAAAGCTGGCTTGGTTTGGACATGTCACCAGGCAAGACTTTCTGTGCAAGACTGTGCTCCAGGGCACATTAGATGGAATTCGCCGTCGCGGCCGTCAGAATAATTGCTGGATGAACAATTTGAAAGAACGGTCGTCCCTGCAAATGGATGTGCTACTCCCAGCAACCCTCAACAAACCTACCTGGTGGATGACCTGTGTGCCGTCGTCCCTCATTTCCCCAAACAATCAGACAGGTCAAGGACATTAATATGACGATGATGTGACAGCTTTGCATATATAATCGTTTATTTAAATTATGTATACATTCTATCCCCCCATTTTGGATCATGCCATGATAAATTCCTATGCCTGTTTCAATTATGCAGACTTTTTGGGTGTCCATAGGCCGGGTCGCTGCTCAAAAAGGAGTACAAACGTAAATTGAGTTAAACTCCAGTTGCATCAACATGAGATAATTCTTATCATCAATAAATTAAACATGTTTATAGTGTAATAACCTAACAACTTCATAATATAGGAACATGAAACTTTGTATAATTAGTTTGCTTTATGAGACCGTTTGTCTACCAGTCAATCCCTTCCTCTGTTTACCCGTAATCCTGTCTTTCCTTCCAAAGAAAGAGAAATCTCTGGAAAAGTACATACAATATGATTGCACGTGTTGGTACAAATAAGTTAAAAGTGATGAGCAGATTATGCATAGCTTTTTATTGCGCACATGTCAAATGTCAGGTGACTGTTACTCAAAATAATGCAATTTTCCTAAAATAACGTACATTTGTTTGCTTTGAAGAGCGATGTAATGGTTACATAATCAGCATTTGTTCATCGTCTATCAATTGTATTGTATTATTCTGAATTATCACGATGAGCTGTTATATGCTTAATTGAAATAAAATATTTGTTATTGTTCTTGTTAATGTTATTCAAAATCTGTTGAACATATTTTTTTCTTTATATGTGTATCTTAATAAAGATGTAGTGCTGCTACTCATTAAAAACACATAGTAGAGGTATATAGAACGAAAACATCGGTTTATATATCAGTATTTTATGCAATATTATCGAGTTTTTATCATGGTGAGTTTCCATTTTTAAAGGGACTTGTTCACAGAATAAAAACATATATAATCAATGTTTCTACTTAAAAAACTGTATTTTTTGGAATGGTCAAAATATAAAAGCCTGATAAAAATTACCCCATGATTCGAATGGAGAGGTGAAATCAACAACTACCTACCACTGAACAATTCAGGCTTTTGATGTTAACTGTATTTTTTATGTTATTTTTTAAAATCGCCAGTTTCGTAATAATGAAAATTGTCGATGAAAAGCGTTACAAAAACTTTAATAATTTTCCGATTTCGATTTATGATTATGCATTAATTATTTACAGTCAACTTCAAATGATAAATATTCGTAAACGAAAGTTTATTCTCATTATTTTGCTCCCTGATATACAGTGTTTATTAATTTGGTTATTCTTTTTTTTTTTTGAAAATGTAAAGTCGGCAACTGTCATTTCGACGATCTGTGAACAAGTCCTTCTTTTCATGTAACGAAACGCTCATAAAAAATGAAAACGAAACGCTCAGTGAATAACGGGCCATTAACTTTCATTGGCAAAGCCACGCCAATTTTAAATTCAATGACGAAATATTGTTCATGGACGTTTGGCTACAAACGGAAAAAAAGCTCCACTTAAGCATAATTGTCAACTTAATACAATATTTTATCTGCACTAATTAAACCTGTCTTCAATATGAATCAAACGTACGTAATTATTGGCGATGTCACGCACGATTCGCTGCAAACAAACTAGTGGAAGTTTGTTTTTCATTGAAATGTATTAATATAATTAAGAACGTTACGCATACGCCTGTTGGTATTTGAGTTATCATTTTTTTAAATATATTGCGCTGGCGTGTTTAAAGGGGCATATACTTGGACAAAGAGTTATTTATAGAACAGAGATCAAATGTGTTTTTGGATCCTCCTATACGTCACCAAAGACAATAAATTCCGGTGCCCCTCCGGGTTCAGACCTCAGACTTTTAAGTATGTTAATGATATATCAGGCAATTTATTGCGCACAGCTTGACTGTTTTCTGATGCATTAGCCTTTTCTTTGCACGACATTAAACTGAGAACAAAACACTCAATAACGACCGGTTGCAATTCAACGAATGGTCGAAATAATGTTTCGCTTTTGGTAACCTTTTTAAAACTGATGTAGTAATTTTATTGCATAAACATCTGGGTCAAACTTTAAATGAAAACGAGTCATGCCATCAACATATTCAAAATATTTTGTTCTCCGTAGCTAATATCTTCAGCACTCTGAGGAGCTTAAAATACAAACTGAAACATAACACTATTAATTATATCTCAAATCTGCAACCTATAATATAACACGGCTCCTTTGACTTGGTCAATTGCATTTACTTTGAAGAAGAGATACCATATACTTTACCAGTGGATGCGATTAGAACAGACACCGGTCTAAAACATCCGACCATAATCTAATTTAGGAAATAGGGCGGAATCACATACGATTCGTTGAAAGATACAAAAACTTCTCATAGTTACAAAACATAATATAAATTTATCTCCAGGTTATCATAAAGAATGGTTCCCTCCACCACTCTCAACATGCCCAAACTCTTTACGAAACTGTGCTTAATAAAACAACGTTATTTTGTGTTTTATTAAATGTTGTTATTCCCTTGATATAAACATCAACGTCAACTTAAAAAATGTTCAATCCCCCAATAGCACCATCTTATTTCTTGATTGGCGACCTGTTGCAACAGATACATAACGCTAGGTTAAGAAATTGTTCGAGCGATATTAATGCTGATCAATATATGAATCAAACATCATCGAAGATGCTGATCACTCATTTTTGTAAGGGCAAAACCCAACATATTCGATTATTTACTAGAACACGTCCCTTTTATCTCATGGCCCGACCTTAATAAATCGGCATACCCGAAAGTTCCAACTTTGACAATAGATTACAATTCAACGAAGTGCATCGTAGAATAAAAAAAAAAAACAGATTAAGTCGCTTCCTTGCGATCGTAATTTGTTTCCATGTCTTACCTTGTTGCCTTCAGCTTGATGATAACTTGGTCCTAATGTGGAGAAATATATTATATAATTAATATACATGGCTATTTGTTGTGCTTGTTTTAGTTAAACTGTTTAAAGAGTAGAGCGGTATCTTCGTTATCTTGTAATTATTTCTTGTTATTCGTACCTGTTTCTACAAGTTTGCTAGTATTCTGGATGTTGTATGAAAATAATATGTTTACATTTTACTTATACATTTGATATCTTGATATGTGTATTGCATACTTTATATCACAACGTGCCGGTAACAGGCAAGGGTCGATCTCTACTATTGTTAAATCTTGTGATCAAACCTTTTTGCTTTTTAAATATCCATTTTGTACCGTGAACTTATATACTTAGTATTATGTTTTGATGTGTAAGTATTCAAATGCGGTTGATATTTAAAGCAATACAATATTTTTTAACAAAACAAAATTAACCTACCGTTTTTCTAATTTATTTTAAATAACGAAACGAGCACCATCCATTTACCATGTTTAAGGTATGCAATATGTTAAATAACAAGCTTGCATCCACATGTCAATCGATGGCTAATTTGGTGGATCATATTTTCCTGCACTTTGTTGAGGTTTGGAACTATGACATTTTTGTATATACATCAAATGCATAACAGACATTCAATATTTCTTTAAAGAGAAGTTAATTATTTTGATTATATGTATTTTCTGAATGTAGAAAGCTTTTCCGTTAAAGTCGAAACCGTGACGCGTTTTGTTCGAGCCACGTCATAATCGAAGCGTTTTGTGTAGATAATACACATCGCAGAATATTTGTATTTAACTTTAAACGAAAGATTCATTATTTTGGAATGATCTTATTGTTGGGCGGGAATCAAGAGTTTGCTCGCTTATCATCCATTTATACAATATAATAGACAGAGCAGATTACATACCATGTTTACCAATCATGCTTTGCATATTTCCGGAAGTGATGCCCCTTCAGAAGGGTCATTCTATATTCGTGTACATCTCTTACGTTCGTAATACGTCAGTTATCTTTAATGGATTCCTGAAAAGACACATGCTGCGTTGAACACTCCGAATTTTCACTAATGCAAATCAAATATCTATGAATGATGAATACTAGTTACTGCAAGTGACGCGGAATAATATATAGAAGAGCCGTAAGCTAGCATACAGACAATATTTTATAGTTTATTGGTCATGATTGAAAAATGTACACACAAAAGGTGACTTAATTGAACTCTTTTTGCATGAAGCTCATCTACCATTCCATATATAAGTGTAACTTTGTGTATGTTAATGTTATCAAGGCAATGTTTGACAATACTTAATTAAAGGGGTAATATCCTTTATAGACATCACTACATACCTATGAACGCATTGTACGTATGCTTTGCTTGTCATCAAATATGGGGACAGGTATAATTATTGACATTATTTACACAGAATCAACGTAAGAACGTTTTCATGTTTATGATAAGTGTTGTTAAAACGGTAACCCTTTTATACAGCAACTTAAGCGAGCGATATAAGATTCATACATGCATGCGTTTGTCATAACTGTGGTATTTAATTTGTATTGAGAAGTATGTTGAATTTAGTTTTAACCATGTCGGTGTGACATTTATATCCAGATCGTTGCTAAAATAGATATATTTAATCATTTAATTCTGTCCGATCACGAGACTTTCGTGCAACTCAACTATGCAACAGTGATGTTGACACAACCTACACATAACGAACTGTAACTGACACTAGTATTTACGCAGGCAATTCGTTTCGAGATGATGGATTTTCACTGTAAACTACCAATAATGATTTCATAAATGGACTATTTTTACGAAATCAGC
Source organism: Dreissena rostriformis (assembly GCA_007657795.1). NCBI lineage: Eukaryota > Metazoa > Mollusca > Bivalvia > Myida > Dreissenidae > Dreissena > Dreissena rostriformis. The sequence continues at coordinate 133,536 of VMBQ01018509.1, read as the reverse complement.
GTTTGAAAGAAACTAAATTCATCACGAACAAGTCATTTGATGTTTTGTTTAAGAACATTTACACTACATAAATACATACTGTTGTATATGAAACTGAAACTTTAGTGCGATTCTTTAAAGCCCCATTAACACCAAAAATAATCAACGAAGCACTTTACGAAATATTCGTTGATTTTGAGTGTTACTGGGGCTTTAAGTATACGAAGATAAACTGGAGACAATAATATATTTGATATAAAATCAAGTTTCAACAGAAGATTCATATTTAATTGTTCGATATCGCAGTAGCAATATCAACATTTTATAAATAGATCTGAACAATTGGATGCCTACTTTAGCGTCAAAGCTCCAACGCTGCTGCCCGGGCTGAAGAGGTTATATTTCAATTGTAGAGATCCATTGGAGGTTTTGAGTCACATGCAATACGTACGAGGGAGTTGAGGAAGATTTACCTAGGGCGATTGTATACGGAATGTCACACTGTGATTAAAGATAGAAGTCTTTTCAAGAACAGAAGCTTTGTTTGGCAGTGGGCGGATTCGTCGAAGTTATAGGCTTCGCCGATACACGGGTTGTCCTCAATGAAGCCAGAGGCATACGCCGGCTACATTGAAGCCAAGAGCCTCCTGGATAGTTTGAGCAGCTTCATTTTAACCTGAAGACCCCCACCGCACATTGCATTGTACACTTGGGGACTTTTCTAACGCAACACTTTTAAAACTTGAATATCTCAGTTATGAGTTAAGATTTCGATTACAATTTGTAACTGTGATTATTTAACTACATTTTGAGCAAACGCACGAAATTGTTCATCTGTAACGATTGGACGCTTTAGCACGTGGGGTATGCATAGTTTCATATTATTGTACGTGGAAACGGTTAAACGCAAAATTAATCTAAATTTATTTCAATTTCATCATTTAAGGTGGGTTCGTATACCAGGAAAACATACAATTAATTAAAAAAAATGAATGGCTCATATGAATATTCAGAAGCGCAACGGCGCATTTTGACAAATTGCAGGCTACCTATCCCACGTGCTAACGCGTCTGATCTTCACGTATGAATGATTGTATCTTAAACTGGCACCGTATGTAGTTAAATGATAACATCTACAATTTCAAATGAAATTCTATACTTTTAAGTGAGATATTCAAGTTTGTTAAAGTGTTGCGTAAGAACAAGTCTCCAATACACTCGCAGGTAACCTGCAATTTGCCAAAATGCGCGGTTGCGCTCCTGAATATTCATATGAGCTTTAAAACAACTAGTTTTATGTTAGCCTGATGTAAGAACCTACCTTAAATGATGAAATTGAAATAAATGATGAACAATATTGCGTTTCACCATTTCCACTTGCCAAAAGATAAAACCATACATACCCCACGTGCTTACGCGTTCAATCGTCAAGGACGAATGATTGTATCGTAAGCTTGCTCAGAATTTAGTCAAATAATCACATGTTCAATTTTAAATAAAAATCTAAACTAATAACTGAGATATTCAAGTTTGAAAAGTGTTCAGCTAGAAAAGTCTCCAAGTGTAAATATATGCAGAGCTACTTGATTTATGTTTGTTAAAAATAAATAAATCGGAGGCAAGGTAGCAGGAGAATAAAATGTGTTATTGATATTTGATTAATGGCTTTTCTAGAGATTGGAAAGGTCGCACACATGGCGCTCGCTAGCGGTTTCAGAAAGTGGCCTTGCGCTACATTACTGTGTTCACTTACATATTCTGTTGAAAAAACAAGCTCAAAAATGCGTGATTTTATGCAATAATTCAGCGTTGAAATTTTGGCTATTGTTATACTTAGTCCTTCAGCCAAGTACCCAAAATTGAGGTGGGGTGTACCAGTAAGGGGGCAAAACTACACCTATATATATATATTGGAAGATGCATGCCAGAAGCATATGAAAATGGTTGATAACAGTCTGGTAGGGGCAGCTTTTGGTATTTTTTTTCTCCTTTGAAGATGGGGCATGAATCAGCTTAATTTTCATAAACTTTCTGGGAGAAATTGAACTGCAAATTGCATGTAGTATTTTAGTAGGGTCAATATATGAAAAAAATACCTTTAACCACCAAAACATTGCTACAAAAGGTATTTTAACTGAACCTGGTAAAACATATCAAAAGTTTACCACAATCGGATCTCCGGAAAGTGTTTTCTTTTCAAGAAGGCCGCCAAGATGGCCGCCAATACCTATTAATGATCATAACTATGTAACTATACAATCGAATTTGATGAATTTGGTGACTATATCTAGGTTTCAATGGGCAAAGAACACATACAGATCATCAGACATTGTTTAAGTGTACAATTGTACACACAAATCCAACATGGCGTCGAAAATGGCCGCCAAGATGGCCGCCAAAACCTATAAATGATCATTACTATGTAAATATCCACTCAAATTTGATTATTTTGGTGGCTATATATGGGTTTCAAGGGGCAAAAAAAACACATTTAGATCATCATACATTGTATAAGTTAATTATATTACACACACATCCAGAATGGCGTTCAAAATGGCCGCCAAGATATCAACTAAAACATATAAATGATCATATCTATGTAACTATCCACTCAACTTTGATGGATTTGGTGTCTATACCTACGTTTCAAGGGGCAAATAACACAAAAAGATCATCAGACATTGTTTAAGTTAACAATTGTACACACAAAACCAACATGGCGTCTAAAATTGCCGCCAAGATGGTCCCCAAAACATATTAATGACCATAACTATGTAAATATCCACTCAAATTTGATTATTTTGGTGGATATACATATGCTTCAAGGGGCAAATAACACATTAAGATTATCAGACATTGCTTAAGTTTATTATATTACACACAACTTTAACATGGCGTCCACCAAGAATTTATGATCATAACTATGTAACTATCCACTCATATTAGATTATTGTGTTGTCTATACCGAGTTTCGATGGGTAAAGAACACATTACGATTGTCAGACATAGTTTAAGTTTTTTATGTTACACAGAAATCTCACATGGCGTCCAATGACACAATACGAAGGACCGCAAGTCTATTACTTTTGACGTGATGCTTGTTATGTGAAACGCCATAGTTTGGACCTGCCGCGATTTCTGGATTAAAACAAGGGGATCGATATTTTTCAGCTTCAGGCAACACTGAATTGGCAGGGAATGATGCGTATCATGCATCAGCAAAGCCAGTACCCTGGGCTGTTGTCAGTCAAATTCTTGCCTATGATTAATATGTACAATGGGGACAAAGCGTGCATTCTGTCAACAGTCTTAGTTTGCAACCTTGCCACAACCTTCACACCATTGTAACGTTTGACCGACCCTTGTATTGGAAGGCTGCCGAAATCATCATTGATGCGCCACAATGTAGTTAAAAATGTTGTTCAGGATTTGGGATGTTTCATAAAAGTATGAACTTGCGGGGGGGGGAAGGTTCCCTCATGGAAGAAACCGCTCTCAAAAAACATACTTGAGGCTGTCTATTGAGAAATGCAATTGTGCACATTGTGACACGAAAAGCTGTCCAGAGGGCTTCACGGGACCATCTTCTTGTTGAAAAGTGCATACACAGCCATCTTTCAGCCGAAATGACCAAGGAAGATCCAGACATTCAGATACTGCTGGATCATGCCAAGGATTTGTACTCTTCCCTTCTGAGGGGCAAAACGACACTAGCAGATGATATGTAATGCGATTTTAATCAAACTTGAGAGGGCTACAGAGAAGAAGAAACATGAACTTGCCCAGACCTCAAAGACAAGCATAGTATGGCTGAATTATCAGCTTATGATTAACAATTCAAGGGTGTTGATTAAAGCATATCGTACTGGGTGTTGGTTGATGCATTAGGCAGTGCCCGATTTGCTATCCATCTTTGCTGCAGCTGGGTACATTACCTGCAATCTGCGTATTACTACATATATCTGCAGCAAATAAGCAACCTAGAGGAAACGCACCCGGACGTTTATCGAAAGTTCGGTATTGGTTTTCACGTTGTTTGTAGGAGCCATCAGTGCTGGGCTGGGCTAGGACTTGATCTTGTCATTGAGCAAACATTGATGATGTTTTTATAGAGCACATGTGGTCTAACTCGCGGCAGTGGAATGACCGAGGAAATGCAAACCCCTTGGACCCTATCTGCAACATCCGATCACAACAGTGCGATGCAGGATTTCACAGACCTGACCTATAGTACAAGTTCACAACACAAAGACTCAGCTGAGGCGTGCTTTAAAGGGGATTCTTCTGATAAAGAGAAAATGCAGACACAGATTACAACCTGCTCACCATACACAGCTGACCCTACTCTGAGAAACATGGTCAATGGGTTAGTGGCTGGGTCAGATGTGAATGTTCATGCAATTGAGGCGGTTGGGAAAACGATCATAAGAGATATCATAGGAAAGTCGGTCTTTGCTTATAGATTCACGAGAAAATACAGAGCCAAATCTCTTGGGAATAGCTTTGCTGTTAAGATCGCTTCTGACCGTGCTTTTGATCCTGCTCTTCTGTTCCAGCGTTTTCTGGTGGTGTCAAAATCTAAAGATCCTTCCCTTGCAGTCGTATTGTCTAGTTTTTAGGAACTTTTCTTGCAATCTCATTAATATTCATAGATATGCAAATGTACTAATTTGCATATTTAACTGCAGATCATACTAGTAATGATCATAATCTTCATTTTAACACCAAACTTTTTTTTCTAGAACAAATTTTGAAGAAATATTTGAGAATTATACTAGCTAAACTAGCTATTTAGTCAAAGCCTGACGGTTGCCATAGAAACAGCTCAATAATAACTTATAGCTACCCAACTGAGATTGTTATCACACATTTTGTTTCTTTATATTGAGTATACAATCAAGTAGGATAGGTGTTGTTTTGCCCCCCTGAGTGGTACACCCCAACCCATCTGGCTGATAGACTAAAGTAACAGTGATTGTTTATGGGTTAACGTTATTTTACAAAATATGTTACGAAATATTCGTTGATTTTGAGTGTGTATCGGGCTTTAAATATAGTATCAATACATGAAAAGGTCTAGGACAATTGGATTACAGCATTTAGAATCTATTTTACAATGCTATAACGATAACATAAACTACAACACAGACTAATGTACAAGAGAGCAAGAAGTCAAGTTTTATTGATACATTTTACACAATTAATCATAACAATATTTATACAGGTTTCTTTGAATGAATGATTGATGAACAACCATGGCTAAGTTAATGTTGGTACTTTTATTATCAGATGACAATAATTCAATAAACTTCATCATGTTTGGTATTTATTTATTTATATACAATATTCTAATATCATTATATACGAAACACTCTAATAGCAAATGATATTCATCCTCAAGAACATTGCAATGTTGACATTTTTTTCTCTTGAAAAGGTATATATTCAGGTTTTTGCCATCTGCATGATTCAATTTCTAATCTGTGAGATTAAACCCTTTACCTACAAAGATCAAATCTAAACTTATTTATACTGACATGTTTTAATTAAGGTGGCAATTCAAATTTACAAAATTGACTGTAACTTATTTCTTTTGAGGAATTATTAAGTTCTGACATCCAATTTTGGATTAATTAATCATTTAATCTCGACTTTACCAAGGATTACAACACTTTTCATCCCCTACATTTCGGTTCAGCCCTGTATAATGTAAGCCTAAGGCCTGCAACAGAAACAAACAACAAACAGATTTTGCCCACGAATGTGCATTTGGTTTATTCATTAAATGCTCACACATTTGGCTTTAATTGCACATGACATACGTGTGATCTTCTAAATGAATACATTTCAAACAATACCGTATTACATTAATGGCTCTTTAAGTTATCAAGGAAGTTCTTCCAAGTTCCCAATATACAAATTATTCCTTGTTTGAATGTTTACACCAAGTAGTTGTTGCAAAACCATTAAGTGGACGTTTTTAATAGGCATTACCTCAGTTAAGCCCCAGATTTCTGACCCATAATTTAAAAATGGTAAAACAAACTGATCAAACAACTCAATACATATAATAAACATATAAGCAACAATGTATCTATCTTTTTGTCTGATATTGAAATGATATATTTTGTGATCAACTGATTTACGCTTTTGGTTATTTTTGTTAAATGATATCAAGGCACTTTATTAAGTGTTTTAATTTCATGTATTCAACAAAGTATGCATACATACTAAGATGTATGTGTCATTTATGTGTCCACCTTTCAATTTATGGTTTTATTCATTTTAATATTTTACGGTGAAAGGAATTGTGTCCGTTTGTGATTTAATAACTTATCAGAAGTAGCTTTTATACCTTGCGACAATCCTCAATGGTTCTTTTTGTTCGGACTTTTATACAGTACTCATATTAAAGTGATATGTACTAAGCGGTTTTTAAATACGAAACGTCAGGAAATTCAAGACATACTTATTTCCGTTGTAATAAATGCAGATATAAAACTGTCATTTAAAATTTCCGCATATAATAAAATAATGCGTAATAAACACGCATTCACTGGCAATGGGGATCCTTAATTACGTTGTTCTTCACGAATAAAGAAAAAGATGGCCACAGTAATACCAAGTTTAAGAACACCTACCCTCTTTTGACTCATGTACAGCCAAGTATAAATCTTCACTAGTAATAAAACGTACGATTTAAACAATTCACAGCTCATAGCGAATTTCAGGCGCTGTAAAAGTAGGTTTTTTTAAACATATTTTTTTAAGATGACCTTACACGAATTTGGTGGTTTTCCTTTCGTATTTCACTGTGTTATACCAGTCGTATCAGAAAGTCATAACTTGCACAAATGAATAAAACACATATAATGACATTTTCTGTCACAATAATAGATGATTAATGCAGAAAATACTTTGTTTTTGTGTGGACTGTTCAACTATTAAAGAGGATCCGCATTTTAAAAAGAATGTTTTTACACTTGTGTTGACCTGTATTACATGACCTGTACTGATTAAGGTGTGTATTTCTGTATTGTTGCATGTTGTACGAATTGGATTTTTGTCAATGATATATATATATTTGCCTTGCTAATTATTGAACGGTTACACAATTGTTCATGAAACAAGGTTTAAAACACGACAGCATGAAATTCATTCTACAAATAATAATTCAGGGTTACACAAACAAAGTATTGCTGACAAACCACAGTTAGAATGCGGCGTAAAATGATACGGCTTCGGCACAACCGATTAAATCTCCGCATCCACATTTTGCCATTGTCAATGAACATCATATGCCTGTTTTATCTTTTATTTATCTTCGTTTTATGATGTTGTGTTGGTTTAATCGAGTACACAATTATTATATTATTATAAATTTATGAAAGTAGGCCCTCGTGCAAAACTGTTTAAAAGATAATTATAGAGAACAATTTCGCTCGATTGCTGTGACAAATTGTGCAATCGTCTGGCGTACAAGATAATGCAGTAAATCAATTACTAGTATTCGCATTTAATGAGCTTAATCACATATGGTCGTAGTTTTGAAAAATAACATTACATTAATTTACTAACCTAACTTATATTCGAAATACTTTCAAATAACTGCAAACAAAAAGAAAAAAAAGGGAACAAAAAGTCTTGCCATGGGGATCAAACCCAGTACCTCTAGAAGCAAACATTAACACGCTTCCGCAACGTCATACATGCTTTTAAATATGAAATGGGATTTAAACAGTATATCGGTAATAACAGTTTCTACTAAATTATTGGTAAAATGCGTTACAAACGTTTAAGAATGTTAAATATTTCGATTGAATATTATCAATAAACAAACATAAAGGTTTAACATTTTTATTAGTATATAATGTATACATTCATTTTTGAATGTATGACAATATCTTTTTTAAATATGACTTTGCCAAACTGTGAGCAAGCCCCTTTAATTGGTAAAATTATTAAAAGTTTAACTATTATATTATGTGTTACAATTGCCAGTTAATGCCGTATGAATATAAGTCATATGTAGTTACACATTTATTAAAATAGCACGTAGGTGATGCTAAACTGGACTTTTATCAGCGGTGGTGTGAATTTAATGAAACCGAAAGATTATTACTCCACACGCCATCAATAAAATCCACACAAACACTCGCTGCAGCATGCATGTTCTAAGATCTACAATGTGTTAATCTTCATTTAAAATTGTAATGAGTTTCGATGTTTGCAATTATAACCCCATTACAAATTGCAGTGTTACGAACAACCATAACGTGTATCGTATTTAATATCCATCGATGACGTTATTACTATTGTTCATTATTATAAGACATAGTTGCAGTAGGATGGGTTGTTATTAATTTCCGGTGGGATCATCTTAAGTGTAATTATATCACTTGATGTGCATAAACTATACACAGAGGTAGTTAATAATAGTAACGGAAAATTGAATTAATAATGAGAAACACGTGTCATCTGTATTACCCATACTGTTGTCTCATTGATATAAGCCTTTTCTGTATTCATTTTTTCGTGAACACAAATGCAAAGTTTACACCAACTATACAGTTACATATGCATCTTGAGTGCAGAAATACGATAAAACCAACCAATGTTATCTAAAAGGTTCTTCTCCATCATAAGTATGCGTATGCATGTATGCTGTCATGGGTCATGGCCGTCTCATGAGATAATTGAAACCCTCAATGTTTATGAATACTGATATTTGGAATTGTTACGTTTTTTATTGTCAGAGTTGGGCGTAGGGGTCTATTTTGTTTTCTAAATATATTAGAGATTATGACTTTGCATGAAAAAAATTAACCAATGACTTTCAGACTGCATATTTATTTGTTGAAGGATAGCTTAAAACATTGGTGCTTGGCTGCGAATTTACTAAAATAGAAAGGTTTGCATCGTCCGCAAACAAGTTTAAACACGAACCTGTTCGTATAAATGTCAAGTTATTAACATTTTATATAGTGGAATATCACGATGTCAATTAATGGCGATATCGACATACTTTATCGCTAATACAGGCACACTCGAGCAGATAAGCGATTACAATGTTACCCATATTACTATGAAATATGTCAGATGAAAACATAGCATCTTAATTATTACACAATAATATTCTTATTTATTTCTTCATAAGGAACGGGATTGCCTAAGCAATTCCACTACTTCACTACTTTATATGATATGTGTTTGCGTTCAAATAGACTTTAAATGTTGTCTGATAAAGCTATAATTGTGGAAAAGCGATACTTATTTGAAAACACAAACATAACAAATAAACCTTGCATCATCTAAACAATCTTTATTTCATAAACGGTTGGACTACATCATGAAATAACATCTCGCAAACAATGGTGTCTGGACATCATACAGTATGTAACGTAGCTGTATGTTGCTGTATTTAGAAATTAATTTTAGAGATTATTAATAGATGTTTACTAATTATAAAGAATGTAATTGAATATTGAATACACAAAACATTAAAAAAGAAAACCTCAAAAGGCATATTTTAAAGTACAGTGCAAATACGTTTAACCAACAATTTGGCTTGTAGGTCAACATTACTTTAAGGCAATACATAACAGATGCCAGTTCAGATAGGATATGCTATGAAGTTTAAATAATTGATTATGGAAGTATAATTTCAATTTCTCAAGGTACATAACAGATGCCAGTTCAGATAGGATATGTCATGAAGTTTACATAATTGATTATGGAAGTATAATTTCCTATTCTTAATGTAGTTCAACCATCAAGAACATATGTTGATATGGCCAAATATGCTTATTGAAGAGAAATCTCTTAGTCCCAAAAGTTATTATCTACACATGGTCATCAAAAACATTGGTCAAACGTAAATAATTATGTCTGGCACTTTCATGCTGTGATATGTGGTAGATGCATGAGCGATCCATCCAATCAACAACAGTTATTCGAGGGGGTGGGTTTAGTCAATCGGGGGAAGAGTTACAGTAAACCATTCAAGAATGTGATAAGAAATATCTAAATTTTATGTTAATTTACCTCATAATAAAATGCTGTGTTTTGTTGTAAGACATTGATTCTGCACCACAGTCTGGGTTTGACAATCGAGTAGAGCAGTCACGCTTTCGTGTCGCGGCGGCCATATTGGCCCGCCGCTCTGTAAAACTGTATTTCACGAACATTAGCAAGCGTTTTATTAGAAAATATTCAACAAAAATAAATCGCGATGAAAAGAGAAACGAACATTGTTTGTTACTGTGTTTAACAACCATTATGTTACAAGTATTAAATCCCGGACACGTGTTCCCTATACACAAAAACGAGTTTGAGTTATTTGCATCGATGTTCGCTTTAACAATTTCACATAGTCTGAACCTTTTGGCAAACGCTGTAATGAACATAGATATATTTGAATCACATTTACATATGCTACATATTTGGAACTTAAAACCTTAAACATTAAAGGAACGAAATGAAGTAAATATATCTGTTAAAAAAGGCATGTTTATATATACATAAAGTGTTGCCTGTATTTAATGCGGGTTGCCGTTATTGTCGGAACAACATCCGTGGGCGAGCGACAATGTGTGTTCTGCTTAGTTCGTAAACAACCCAAACGTGTTGCTTGGAGCATACAAATTACCAAATAAACCACTGTATGTAGCCTATAAATGATAGATGCCATTTTGGACAGAATCGTATTGATGTTCAGAATTCAAGAGTTTGCTCGAAAAAACATCCATTTATACAATGTAATGGACAGGCCAGTTCAACTACAACGATGATTAATTCTGCGTTGCATCTTGATGCTCGTTCAAGAGATTCATTACATATTCGTATGCATCTCTAACGTCTGTTAAACGTAAATTGATCTTAATGGATTCCTGGTATGGCATATGATGAATTAAGCAATTTTTATTTGCGCTTACACATGTCACATATCTGTGAATAATAATGAAATGCAAATGAAACGGAATAAGATAGAAATGGAGCCGGCATTTATACAAAAAAATGTGTTAAAATATGCGGAGATGAAGGCGGCCTTTTTTGGACGAACACTACACTAAATTGAATCATATATAATACTATTTAAACGAGATTTAAGGACTTTGGCGAAAGGTTTAGGTGTTGAATTCTCTGCTCTACGTTTCTTTAACTGTAACATAATAATAACCTCTATTAGTTTTAAATCTGTCAAGTTTTAAATGTTATTTGTAGTAGTAAGCAGTGATCAATTAAGCATTTTTATAGCATTTTATTTGTTTGGCATATATTGCATAAAATCATTCTTTTTAACTCTGCTGTTTTCTGTGTTAATCAATGAGAACTATATGATCGAAAGTCTTCGTCAAATACGAATGGCCTTAAACAATCTCGTTGAGTTTTCCTGTGGTTGCGATCGGGATATCATCTAAAGAAAACAAAGGTACATAAATCACAATTATATCAGTAGATCTGAAACATGTCTTTGCCTACGTTAGCCTCAAAGTTCCAACAGTCCTGCCCGGGCTTCAGAGTTCCTATAGAAATTGTAGAGATCCTTTAGAGGTCTAAAGGCATTGGAAAGATGTACGAGGGAGTAGCGGAAGCTTTACTGAAGGCCTGGGTATACGGAAGGTGACATCGTCATTGAAGCAAGAAGTCATTTGAAGTAAAGAAGCTTTTTTAAGCAGTTTGCCTCATCAATGAGGCAGTATATGGATTCATCGAAGTAAAGAGCTTCGCTAAGACACGGGTTGGTTTCATTAAAGCCAGAAGACTCACTGAGGCATCGGTTGGCTTGATTGAAACCAAGAGCCTCATGAAACTTGAACCTTACTAATTTGATGAAACGCCTATTTATATAATTATATTCAATGGCGTTGTCCAAAACATATAAATATACATACAATTTATAAGAAATACGAATGATTGATACTTTTATGTAGCATTAATTTAAGGATTAATAATCTAAAAATGTGTGATATAAATAAAATAAAAATGCCGTAAGAAACTTAAGCAATAAAACAATACAGGCTACGATATTAAAACACAGGAAAAATAAAATATTATGTAATAAGTTGATATTACTAGGGTTAAGACAATTTTTATAATGATATTATGAGCAAAGTTTTGGCAACATAAAGACACTTTTTTCATGAACTGAAAGGATACGTGAAAGGATATTTCTGCACTCTGGCTGTCGGATCCCACAGCTACCGGTCACCTGTCACCCTTACGGACACATCTTTTGGGTTTTAACCTTTTTTAAACTATTGTGACTACAAGTCACAAATAGACTGACCAAGTGTGACTACAAGACACAACTCGAAGGTTAACATTTCAGTGTGACTATAAGACACAACTAGAGGGGCTAAGCGTGACTAAATGACCGCTGGATGATGTCATTCAATCATTGAGCAAAGAAGTCCTAATGATTTTTTGTTACCGGTCACTTGTACAACAAATATCCTTTTCGAGCACAGAAGCCCGCACAATTCTTTAATTTCTTGGTCCTCCGAGTCATGGTTGTTGGACAAATAAGCCCGAACAACTGAGTCTCGATTTGTTTTGAAATCACAGTTTGAGCAGCGGTATTTAAACATGAAGTCCCGTCCACACGTTAAATTGTATATGTTTAAAGCAACTTGATTATGTTTTGTCAAAGAATACATCGGAGGCAAGGTAGCCAAGGAAAATGTTTGTTATTTATATTTGATTATTGGCCTTCCCAGGGATTGGAAAGGTGCACTGGAATTGTGAGGACGCGCATTTCGCGCTCGGTAGCGGCTGCAGAAGAAAGTCTCCCTCGCGCTACATTACTGGGTAAACTCACATTTCCTGTGGTAAAAAACAATCTCATACATCTGTAATTTACTGCAACAATTAAAAGTACAACCATGTATAAATCAGGAAGAATTCCAATTTCAATGGCTGATGATAAAGTGACCAGCTGGCGTAATATGAAATTTATAGTCGATTCTATTTCTTTGTAATGAACACCACATCAAACATTGTTTGGTATGAACAACATTATTAAATAAAGCTGATAGTAATTTATAGCATTCGAGAGTATTCGTGTAGCATTTTTTTGATAATAGTCATAAATAAAACCATATATATATCAAACGTTAAAGTATAAAGCAATTTTATGAATATTTCATGACATAGTTTTGTGTTTTTCCTAGAGTAAACAGTTCTAAATATAATACTCTCTGCAAATAAAAATGTCTTTTCTGTGTCATTAAATTATGTTATAGTATATTATCACACACATGCGTACCACAATGTGGTTTTAAAAGCACATGCACCAGCAGAAGTACCGAATTTTTGTTTTATCTGTTTCACTAGACGCAATGTTTCTATAAGAACAAAACAACAACAAAAAACTATGAAAACTGCTTTGATTTTAGGTTTTGTAGTTAATACGGAAAATGCATAATGGGACATGGACGGTAGATACCAATTAATGTAAACTACAGTATGGATATCCTTACATGAATTATTTCGTTAACTGACCTTTTGTTGTTAATAACAAATATAAAAACGAAGCGATATGCCAGCATGATACAACAATTAGACACGTTCCAAGGGGATGTTTTGTTTCGTTACATTCGTTCCCTTATTCCTATACATGTAATATCACTAACATGTCCTTAATTTAAATCAAGTGACCAATTGCGAATAAATAAGACAACGGACAAAAATATATGGTGATCACAAACATAGCAATGGGGTTCACACCAGTTTGAGGGCGCCTAAACATCACACTAATTTAGCAATGACATGGTACATATAACGGATCTTTTAGTATTCGTGACCAATAAATGAAAATAACTAAACAACGGATTCCTAGCTGCAATACATTTTGTGCTCAACTGATTTACGCTTTTAAGTAATTATTGTAAAATGTTTAGTTTAGTTTAAACATATTTATTTCTTTCGGCTACAATATATCAACATACGCAATACAATAGATATCAGGAAAGGATTGACACGGAAGAAATAATTCTTATAGAGTTTCTCTCCTTGGGATTATATTTACACATACTTGGCAGTGTTTTAGAAACAATATATCTTAGTTTATGCTAGAAATAGGAAATATGAGTGATAAATATACAAAGGTTTTGAAAGAAAAAGAAAGAAAACTAATAAGAAGAACAACAAACAAGGGGTAAAAAGAAAAACAACAAGGAAATAATTGATAATAAGAAATAAACATGTTTAAATGCCACTTATTCATGTGTTTCAATTTTAATGTACTCAACACAATATGCATGTATACTAAGTTGTATGTGTCAATTTACGAATCAAGTAAATACATGCGATTTTCTTTAAGTATACTTCCAAGTTCTTGGTATTTAAATCTTTCATTTATATTCTATTCATTTTCATATTTTATGCTTACACAAATTACAACAAAGTGTCCGTTTGTCATTCAGTATCTAATCACAAGTTTCATACTTTGCGACAATCCTTAATGGTTCTGTTTCTTGCGGACCATTATGCAGTTATTATGTTGTAGTGGTATCTTTATGGCTGTTTTTGAATACATTACCTCAGGAAATTTGGAACATACTTCTTTCCGATGCTATGAATACGGCTATAAATCTGACACAAATTAAGACGCGAATATAATAAAAAATGCGTAATGAATACGTTTACGTTTTTTTTTTATGATTAACTAAATGTATACTTAATTAAATTGTTCTAGACGAATATGGAACAAAGATAGACACATTAAAGGAAACCAATCATCTTTCGAGAGTCATGTATAGCGCCAAGTACATGTATTAACAAGTATCAGAACTTAAGTATAAAATAATGCTTAGCTAATCGCGATCCTCCTGCTCAGATAATCGCTGACAAAATAAATGTTTGAAACACATTTTTGCAATATGACCTCATCTGATTTCTTTTCGTATTTGCATGTGTTCTCCAAGTCAATTTACAAAATAGTACTTACGCAAATGAATAAAAACGCATATTTTGAAAGGTTGTGTTAGTCACACTTATAGAGGATTTATGCAGAGCACACTTTCTTTTTCTGAAGGTCTTTGTTTCTTTATTGTTCTGTATTCTTAAAATTGGATTGTTTTCAGTGATATATATTTTTGGGTTGATATTAAATGAACGGTCTCAAAATTGTTATCGAAACAAGGTAAAAACACCATTACATTATTTTGCAAATAAAAATGCATGGTTATTCCAAAAAGTATTGCGGAATCACCACTGGTAGAATTTCGACGTAAAGCTTTCACCAAATGCACTCCCGAATCTTATTTTTTTAAATCTTTTTATCTCTGTTCCGTGATGTTTTCTTGGATAATTTAATTCTTAAATATTATATAATGTCTCAATTTAAGAAAGTAGGGCAGTGTGCTACACATTGTTGAAGAAAATTTTCGAGAAACAATCCGCTCGCCTGCTGTGACAAATTGTACATAACTGATATGTTATGCATGTCGAGTACTTTTCAATTATTCAGTATTAAATATCTGATATACATGACACTGCACTAAATGAAATACTAATATTTGCATTAAAGGGACTTGTGTAAGAGTCTTGTATTTAAAAAAATGACATCAACATTACGAACATAATATATGAAATAGTTTCAAAAAATCACAAAACAAAGTAAAACATAAAAACGTGCCAGCCTTGTGGATCGAACCCTGGACATCGAAAAGCAAAAAGCTATCACGCTAACCACACAAGCTTCTAAATATGATTTGCAGTTGAAGAACTTTATGGGTAATACACATTTTTGCTTTATCATCGAAAAAATGCTTGGCACACGCTTTATAATGTTTACGATTTCGATTGACGATTTTTAAATAAACAAACATATATGTTCAACATTTTTCTTAGTCAAGAGTTTTATTTTGCTTGTTTGAAAATATTACAAACAGTCATGTTGAATCTTTGACTTTTGTGTTAAATTTGATAATGTGTTCGAATAATCAGTTAATGCCGATTGTATATAATTCCATTGTAGTTACACACTCGTTTAAACGCAACGTTTGGTATTCTGAACGCTTTGAGCGCTGGAACCGGATTTTGAAGGCCTTTGCAAACAGTTTGGATCCAGATGAGACGCCACAGAACGTGGCGTCTCATCAGGATCCAAACTGTTTGCTATTCTAATAGTGGTCTTTGAAAAAAAGTGAAAAAAATGATGATTTTAGAAATTCAGCAGACGACATTTTAGCAGACGAAAAATTTCCCAGCATGCAAAGGGTTAACTTGGTTTTTATCAGCGCTGGTTTACACGTATTGAAACCGAAAGATAATTGCTCCAAACCCAGTCATGACATCATACATGTACCAAGGGCTTCGTAGACCTTAGTTGTTGTTCATGCTGACTTTCATATTTTCATACAATTACATCGTTATTAAACTGCATACGAAGATCAATTTAACATACATGTTCTAAGATCTACTAATCTTCATTTCAAATTTTAAATAAATTTCGACGTTGCATATATAGCTCCATAACTAATTGAAGTGTAGTATAACGAACAAACATGCAGTGTATCGTAGTATTTATCTATGCCAATTAGAATATCTGGTGGTTACAATGTAGAAATCCGTCTTTTTTGCGCTTTAAAACTTAAAAATAATCGCGTTTGTCGAAATGGACGTGTACGTCTAGAAATCCTACTTTCGGTTTTAAAAGTGGTACCGTTTGAAAAATAATAAATTACTTGATAACTTGGCTATATATTTAATTGAATCTATGCCAATTAGAATATATCTGGTGGTTACAAGTTAGAAATCCGTCTTTTTGGTTTGGGGCTTTAAAACTTAAAAATAATCGCGTATGTCGAAATTGACGTATAATATAGAAATCCTACTTTCGGTTTTAAAAGCGGTAATACCAAGTTGAAAAATAATAAATAACTTGCTAACGAGGCTATAGATTTAATGAATCTGTTGAACACATTCAAATTGCATCTATATGTATTGATTAACATGTACTTCATTTCAAGGTGTGTGGCTTTAAGGATAGAAGGAAAACGATCGTTTGCGAGGGATTTGGAAGCTTTCGGGTCGCAATGAGCGATCACATAATCGACATTGTTCAGAGACACTTTGCATCATAGGTTCTGTAAATAACCGTTGATTAAACCACCCACATCAATGTTCTGATCGTTAAAAAAATGTATGCGTCAGGTCCCCGATTTAACCTTTCACAGATGGTTTATGGATTATATATACGTTATTACATTGGCAAGTCATTTATCCAGTTTGATAGACGTATTGAGATTAATGAATCGATTATTTGTCTAGTGGAATTAAATTAAAGTCTAGTTGCGTATTGGCCCTGGATACGCACAACTCTTCCGTCAATTATCCGTGCCCGTAAAATCATGCTCACTACGCGATCGGTTACGTATGAAACTTCATAAATTAATTAATAAGAGCAAATGTGAAAGACCCAACGTATTTTAACTGGAGCAATAGTGTTTGTTTTGGGACGCCGGTCACGTTAACGAGTCACGGCGGAACCAAAACTTTGATGACACTGATACATCACACGTTTACATGGAAAAGCAAATAGTGTTATTTTATTCTTCAGTTGTCATATATTTGAGACGCGTTCTGAAAAGAGGGGGTTTAATGCATGTGCGTAAAGTGTCGTCCCAGACTAGTCTGTGCAGTCTACAAAGGCTAATTAGCGACGACACTTTCCGCCTAAACTGGATTTTTGCTAAGAAGAAACTCATTTAAACAAAAATATCATAAAAGCGGACTGCACAGGCTTATCGGGAACGATTCTTTACGCGCATGCATTGACCCTCCATTTCACAAAGCGAGGCTCATTTTAATTCTTCGTTTCGTTGCACGTTTTAATTGGTATTCTCAGTCGTACAGTGGTTGTCATACGAGTTAATTGCATTTCATCAAAATATTGGGCTGTGATTGTCTTTACTGTTGTCATGACGACGGACCTTCCGGCGTCCCGAACTTCCTTTAATGCTAAATTATTTAACAAACCTAATTTGAGGCTTTACATTGTAAAACGCTTCACGTTAGCGTAATTACCAACTGCATCGATTTTTAGGGGAATTAGGACAATTATTATTAAAAGTTTGTTCCTTTTGAACTGCACATATACTGAACTAGAATCACACAATAGAATATTGACTATGTCATTAATGCAGCGATGGTGGTGAGAAAATTCACGGAACAGTCCTGGAAATTAATTGTAATCATATAGTACGTGATGCATAACTGTCGGTGTGTGATGCAAAATATTTCTAACTGAGTATGCAAAGTTTGTATGCATGAAAGTATTATACCATGTAGGAACATCGAAAGAATAAAGACAGCACTATAATGTAAACACCCATTTCTATGAACTAATATTTAATTAAAGTCAAAGTGGACTGCTGTAAACGTGTTTTCGTATAAACATGATTAGGATTGAACCCAAGTAGCAGTGGTTTATGGAATATATACCCGAGTAGTAGTATTACATATACATATTCCGCTATATATCTGACTTAGAACCCAGCAAACAAATGTTTGGTTAATCGTATATGATAAATTATAAAGCGAACTTTTACATCGCAACATAAAACTAATTATGATTGTTTTCATTAAGAACTATTTGAGACAGTCAATTCGAATAACAAATGTCTAGACTTTCAGTGACAAATCATAGGCACCAACATGATATTTGGCGCATTATGTTTAGGATGGTTAATGGTTACAAATAAGTGTGATGCCAGTAATTGAATGTGATATACAGCTAAGTCAAGGTTTTCCAATTTGTCTTTTCAAAACATCATTATTAGAATTTAATCACGTTCTTTCGCTATTAATCTTGCTTCTTGACTCGTCTCAGTTCCATTTGCAGATGATGCTGAATGTCAAATAGTCATTTAATAGCAATGGTTTTGGCAGTCGCTTTTAACAAGTTTGAATAATGTTCAACATAAGCGGAGCCTAGTCATGCGAAAATGGGTCCTATTCTATATGCGGCCAGAATAGATACAGACTGGCCTGCGAATTCACACTTTCTGGTCAGGAACAACCATGTCTGCTATAAAGTCAATCTAGATTGTGTGGTCTCATTAGCGGACATGGTAACTCCATACCATAGTGCGAATTAAGCAAAGGTCCATTTTCGCATGACTCGGCTCATTTATGTCAACTAACTGTTTACAAATATAAGATTTGATATTCATTTTACTTTGATAATACTTATACGTAATCGCATTGTTTAGGCCTGGAGCCATGCATTTCCTTGGAAAGTTAAGATACTCCATTGAAATACCAGTAACAGCATAGTCTGCTGTAATCTTAATTCAGAAGAAGATATCAATTACTCCCGTTTAAGAAATCCCAGATCGACGATAAGTCTTGTAATGGTTTCGAAAATGCAGCCGTTGATGTGTAAACTTATAACACTTCGCAGTATCAATCACCTTCTGCACGATAATTCTTTAAGCAATACGCCAATTCTGCGAAGATATTTGCATATGCATTTAAATAAAACATAAGCGCTTACTTATATCGAGCACACTACGGGTAAGTATAGCCGTAGAATCACAAAAATAACATTTTAATACTAGAATTGGACGTATTTAAAACTGTTCAAACTGCTTTAATTTGTGTTTAACATAAGCCGCGTGGAGACTCGTTAAATCAATGCTCTACGCAGTAAAACTCTTATTTATAAACTAAGAAATATATATAAGAAATCGTTTCTATTCTGTGATGGCAATTTAGAATTCAAAGGCAAGACATTTGGGTTGAATCCTGTGACTATGAGTAAACATAACATCACACAGAGCGAATAGATGGATAGGGTTTTGGTAATGGCAAACAGCGTAGACCCAGATGAGACGCCGCATAATGCGGCGTCTCATCAGGGTCTGCGCTGTTTGCTTAAAAAGACAAACATTTTTAATAACATGCATCTTAAAATGTTTTTAAATCAACAATGTACTGTATTGAAAAAGATCAATTTTTCATGGGTGCGCCTGTTTGGCATCAGGTAAATAAGCATATTTAGTGAACTGTTCGTATGGGCATAGGGAATATTGTCTTATGCGGCTAATATACCTTTTTAATATTGAATCTCTTTTTCGTTTGTACCCAAAGACATTGTATAGTAAAAACTATGGAATTAAATTAAAGTTCCTATAATAATTAGCCCCGCAGAAACGGTTACTCGACCATGAATTTAACTTGTCCGTAAAACATCGTTCACTGCGCGTTTGGTCACGGATACGAATACATCCATTGACAAATACAGACACATTACAACGGATCGTAAATCAACTGGATAGATAGTTTATTTTACAGACGTGGGTCACGTACATGGGCCACGGATCACACGCAAGCATCCTTAAGTGCATTTTGCAAAAGGAAATTTGCCGATGTCAGAGAACATATTGCAGTGGATGATGAGTTTGCAGTAAAATATCAAAAAAGCAAATAACGTAGTTTTTATACATTTTACACAATATCTAAGTTTTAAAACAAAATACTCATTTAACGAACTTAAAGGATTTCAATTCTTCATGTCATCGCACGTTTTAACTGGTATTGCCATCTTACAGTTGTTGCCATACTATGTTTTAACTGATGAAAAAGATATGCATCGAATTCTATTGTTTTCAGAACGTCGTTTATGTTTTCTTGACACTGATGTCCCATATTTTCAGACATCTAAACTAAAATGTAAAGTTATTAAAGGGTTGTTGTTGAAGTTTTTGTCATGGCTTTTCTCAGGAATAGATATTTAAAGATATTAAAGCATAAGATACTTAATAGGCAATGCATCTCATAATATTATGTTCATAATAAATATATGGTATCATGCAAAGAACCCACTAGTTATTTACACACGAGATATATTTTAGACATAAATGACAACTGATTATCTGCACTGTGCCTTTTTGCACTACAGATGCACCTAGAAATGTCACGAAATCTATTCATGGGTAACCAAATCGAAAATTATTTTTACTATAATGTTGCCGACATATAAATCATCCTTCTAAATGTACAGTTAATGCCATAACATGACCTTCCAGGTTGAATGTAGCGTAACAATATGTAATACTTTCTAATATTTTTTGATAGTTGTGAACCGTTGTGCACGTATGTTTCTACATCAATTAGTGTTTTACTGTTTAAGAATAAATTTCCAAAGAATATAACACTGGCATGGAATATATGTGTATCATTGTATTTGTATTTTAGAGAATGGATGTTCGAACAGAGATGTTCTTTCCGACTTCGTTGTAAATAAATCAATTGTTCCCGTCTGAATAGGTCACACGATGCTACGAAAACTGTAAAGTCTTTCTCTAAACCACTTTTAGTTGTTTGTTTTTTTACAGATCTATCCGCAAAAATACATTTTCTAATAAATGGAAAGAGGCTACTGTCACGTCAATATTTAAACAGGGTGAACAACTAAATACATCTTTAGAACTATTTCATAAATCAATTGCGTATGCAAAATATTCGAGTGTAATGTGTTTTAATATATGTATAATTACATACAAACCAATCACGAGTTTTAGTTTGCCACTCAAATTATTGATATGTACAACCGAGTTTGTCAATCATGAAAGAAAATCTACTCTTCTCCGGTAATGTGACATTAATAAGGCTTTTGACCGGGGCAAACAGGTATTCACTATTAATCAAACATGGCATGTTTATAGTTTTGAATATTTGGTGATGTCTGTATATAACACGCTTTGCTATTTTAGTCTCAACCTTGTACGGGGTTAAAGCTGTTTGTTCTGGACAGGTCTTACACAAGTCTGGCGTTTTGTGTGGAGCATACACATTGCTAAATCAGCCAGTGTATATTACTTTAAGCGGCAAATTTTGTTTTGGACATCTTCTTATTGGTGGACGGGTATCAAGAGAATGCCTCGAAATAGCATATATTTATACAATGTAATAGTCAGAGAAGTTCACATATCACGTCAAACAGCCCTCCTATGCATTTCCCGACAGTGATGCCCGTTCAAAAGGTTCATTTAATATTCCTATCCGTCTCCTACTTCCGCTATACGTCAGTAATCGCCATCGTTAATGGATTCCTGGAAAGACACATGCTGCATTAGATTATTTGAATTTGCACTAACACAGGTCACATATCTATGAATGCTAAATAACTGTAAGTGGTGGGGAATCAAATAGAGAAGAGCCGGAAACTAACATCAAGACAATAAGTTTAAAGTATTGCTTAAGTGAACTCTCTTTTGTTTTGATTTTATGAAGAATACACTCATGTTTTTCAGAGATGAAGCGTATGCATGAATATTTCACAACATTATGTGTTCTTATGTTCCAGACAAAAAAGTTTTTGTATGCAAATGAATAATAATAGGCGAATATAAGTTCTAGTTATCACTACAAACACATGGGTTCATTATTGTTTATGATTTGATTGACAGTAAGGGGACATTATTGACACAGACTCAACGAAAGAACGTTTAAATGTTGGTGAAAAGTATTGTTAAAATGGTAAACCTTTTATAAAGCAACTTAAGCGAGTAATCTAGCTTTCAGATCTTCTTGTGTTTACAATGTTGTAGTATTTAATCAGTATTTTGACAGTATTTGGAGTTGTTTGCATCATGTCAGTGTGACATTGATATCCAGATCGTTGCTAAAACAGACATTTTAAATCGTTTAATGCTATCGAACCACGCGACTTTCGTGCAACTCAACTATGCGGCTGCCACAACTTATTAAGACAGAGACAGCAACAATCCGATAATCATACAATTAAGTTTACACATCACGAATTGTAACTGAACATGGTATTTACGAAGGATTTTAACTATAAACTACCAATACAAATGTTATATATGGGCTAGTTTTACGACATAAGCGCTTGAAATAAACTATGTACATCACGCAAATGTTCTTTGGTGTTCTGGTTAAGAAAGTTTACATTTTGTTTAATTCGGTTTTTATATTTGTGATCAATTACTTGTTTGAAGTTTGCATCGAACTTTCCAACGCCGGTAATTTGCTTTTGTATGTCGTGTTAGATATCTTTTGTCTTGTATTGTATAGCATTGTGGTCACGAGCATTCAATACAGGATTTCCCGTCCTGGTAATGATGAACATTAAACGCTCCATCGCGAGGTCCTCCATTTGGTGAGTGACTATAATAAGTTTGCCCATGCCGTTTGTATTGTACAGTCGTGTATAAATATCAATCTTGCCTCAAACATAAGCCTTGTGTGTTGTATAACCCGAATATTTGTATATATTATGTCTTAACATTTGTACAACTTTATGAAAGAGGCAAAGTTATTATGCGCTTTTATTTAAATTACCATCATGCAGACATATAATTTTCGTTTTCGAAATAAGACTAACCAATACCTGTTATAATCGGAAGTAGCACATGAGGTTGAGAGAAATTAAAAATAAACAAGTTTTCTAGCTTTATAGCTTTTGAAAATGTATATGTTGCAGATAACAAAGGCAACTAATGAACTCGATGATAACACATGTATTATTACTATACATACTATACAATTAATATATTTTTTCCCCCTAATATTAAACCTGAAGGGACTTTAGGTTTTAATCTGGTACGGCCGTCTGTCTGTCCGGCCGAATCTCAATCCTGCAAAAACTCAGAAAAGGTTGATGAACCTTTTTCGGTTTGCTGATAAAGCGCCATAAAGGGAGTATGCGCGTTGTTACATTTTTTCCGTTGAAAATGTTGCTGCTAAAGTTCCATAATACATGAAAACTCTCCCAAAAATCAAGATACTGCGATAACTCAAAAAGTACTTACGCTACGTTGTGGTTGCTACGGTTACATATATAAGTGATAACTATCATCTGGATCCTGCGACAACAAAGTACGTTGGGTCGATAAAACTCTGCATAAGGATATAGGGGTAATATGGGGGAATATGCGCATGTTTTTTTCTTCACACCAAAATTGTGCTCGTTTTGGTTACATAAATACATGAGAATTAGATACATATTAGCGGTTTGCACAGGTTAATCTGGGACGACACTTTACGCACATACATTCTGCCCAATTTTCTCAGAACGCGACTCATATCTTTGGCATTTTGAAGCCAATAAAATACTACTGATCTGAAGAGCGTGTATATACGGCCTTGCTTTCAACAATTAAAATATGTAGCACGTTGATGAATAACACACTTGATAAAGGAAAAAAGAAAAATTGTAGCCAAAGGTCAACGAAGTTGAAGTTTAGATATTACAGATAATTTGCTTTTTGTACGATAGAGATGCTCCATTCTTGTAACAAAGACATGCACGCTTTTGGAAAATTCCGATCCATTCTGCGCAGATTTTTCCTTGCATATATATTCATAAGACACAATTTGAAGCTCTGCAACAAATGCGACTAAACGTGATTGGTTACAGTTACTTGGTCGTTATAAATATTATTGAAGTGAAAAACCATTAATAGATATGTATAAATTATATTCAACTTAACACTTTCCTATCTATGTGCTTGTTTAAGATTGAAAACATAAAAGGTGGAAACAGATAAAACGTTGATGAATAAAATAAAGTCAGAAGCAATTTTAGAAGAATACCAAAAATAAACGATGTACGGGTTTTATTAAATTGCAAACAAATTTCTGCCGTACAGCAGAACACAGCTTCACGTTAAACAACTAGAAATGTACAATCATGTAGAAGCGTAAAGATAAAATAAGAGTGTATTTAAATTAAGCCTTCCATTAGTTTGACACATAGGGTTGTTATATACGTATTTTATGGTTTGTGTCAATATCTACTGTCTATGTCCCTGTTATAAAACAAGCATATGCGAGAAGAACAACACTCATTGAAGTTCATCTTAAAGAAAATATTTTTTATATTATTTAATTCAATTCTCATTTATCTGAACTAGTAGACAACGAATAGCCAAAAATTATTGTGTTAGGCGTTATTATGGGTTCACGAAAAATGGGGCACCGTAAACTTGACTTGTATATGTTCACTTTTGTTCCATATTCTTTAATAACACAATAATGGTTTCATTACTCGGTCTATTGACTAAGTAGTTATAGCCTTGTATCTTTTTATCTTATGATATAAGAATCTCTGAACCTTTCAGTGTGTATAGCCTTATTTATAGCACAGAAAATTAGTCTGTCCTGAATGTTCCGATGTTTTGTCGCAAACAGTCTTACAAATGGTATAGATATTAGTGCAATGTGTAATATATAATGATGCGCGCGTTGAAGAACTATTAAAATGTTCACGTTTGAGGAGACACGTATTTGAATCGAATAAATATTCTACAGTAAATGTAAACTATGTCCATTTTGACGATTTCGTATCCTTGCATACTTTATTGAAAACCTTGACAGCGTTGCATATAATAGAAACGTTTATTTAAATTATGCTTGTATGTTTACATGCTTTCTCCCCATTTTGTATCATTACATCAGTTTTCGTATTTATTCCAATGTCGGTCGGATCACTGTTACTAAAAACAGAACAGATATAAAATAAGGAAAACTCCAGTTGCATCAAAAGGAGATAATTCTTATCATCGCTTAAAGCGTTTAAAACGCATATTTACTTTGCCGATTTCGAAGTATGATTATCAATTTCTATATAGTTTTAAAATAAAGAATATTCGTAAATGAAAATGTATTTTCATTATTTCGCTCGCTGATGAACGTTATCATTTATTGTTTATATCCATTTTACGAATATGTAAAGTTGGAAACCTATCATTTGACGTTCCGTGAACAAGTCCATTTATCTATAAAGAATTGCTCATACAATAGTAATACGAAACGTTGAGCAAAAGACAGGCCATAAGCTTTCATGTGAAAATGTTATGCCAATTTTAAATTCAATGACGAAATAATGTTCATGGACTATGGCTATAAGCAGAACACAGGCATAATTGTCAACTAAACTCATTAAACATATCTTCCATATGATTAGAAAGTTCACTGTACTAGAAACACACACATAATTATTTGTGATATCAAGAACGATTCGCTTGTAGCAAATCAGCGGAAATCTGTTGTGCAAGGAAATTCATTAAATTTATAATGAAGAACGTTACTCCTGTCGGTGTTTGATTTTGTTAAGTCATTAATAGATTGAATTGCCGTGTTTAAAGAGGCATATTGAGAGAATATCGCTAGTGGAACGTTTAGCCGAGTCAGCAATTTTGATGTTTAGAATCACACAGTATTTAGGATGAATGTTAAACAATACAATGTGGAATTTGAATAAACATTTTGTGTTACCGGGATTTTTACACCCTGCTTTACGGTGTTTTCTTGAGATGTAGTTCGATGATCTGGCGTGTGTACTTTATGATTCATATTTTTCTAATCTTGTAAACATAAGGGACAGCGCCCTGTATGTATAAACAATTGGCTACTTTCAAATGAAAAACTGGGGCTGGGTAAACATTAACATAATTATTCTAGTCCTTTTTAAGTGGTTTGGCCTATTCAAATTTATGCACACACAATGTTATCAATTTATCCGTTTGTTGAACATATGTGCTTATGCCACGAACACTCAAGCAGCATGTTAATCATGCTTATATCTCAAAAACTACTTTGATGAATGATCCCTTTCGAATATATGACTATAAAACAACAACAAAAAAAAAACATAAAAAACTACAAAACATAATGTTTAAGTATTTAAACTAAATAATCTTCAATAGTGTTTAAGAGACTCAACAGAGGATAGTCAGTATTAATTTAACTTTGTCCGTGCTGTTTGTCCTAAACGATACTGATGCCGATCGGTTTCAGAGAATTGGTCAGCTTTCGGGTCAAAATTAGCGATAATATACCCGACTTTGTTCAGAGACACTTTGCACTAAAGGCATGTTTAAATAACCGTCAATAAAACCACCCACATCAATTTGCTGATTGTATTTGCATCAAAGCCTCAATTAAACCAATTACTGATGGTTTATGGATTATATTTACGTTATTACATGGGCACGTCATTTGTTCAGTTTAATAGACGCATTGGGATTAATAAAACGAGTATTTGTCGAGTTGTCCGTGGATATTCACAACAATAATGTCAAATATCCGTGTCTGTAAACCCTAGCTCACTACGAGTTCTGTCACGGATGCGACTACAGCAATGGATAAATACGGATACATGTGAACGACCCTACGTATTTAAACTGGGGCGATAATGTTGTATGGACGCCCGTAACGGATAACTAGCACGTAGACAAGAGTACAACGGCATATCCCTATGAAGTTATGCCAAACAAAATATCGATGCATCCCAAGTTTCAAAACAAAGCAAATAGTGTATTTATTCTGCATTTGTAAGAGATTGTAATTCGTCATTTCGTCGCACGTTTAACTTGTATTCTCATTCTTACAGCAGTAAACTATACTATACTAGTTTCTTACTCGTGCAAGAAGCAATATATTAAATCCACATATTGTGTCTATCGTCTAGACACCTAAATGCTAAATTATTTAATAGATATATTATTATTTTATTTGATATTCATCCAATCGCATGATGGCGATGCCTCTCTTGACAAAGGTTGGCAAAAGTGCATTGCACGGCGACTGCATCTACAGTGGCTTAAATTTTATGGCAACGATATCTATATAATGTAAAATGTGCGGAGGATAACTGTTTGATTGTGTTACCGAGACTTCAAACTATGATACTTAAAATATGACAGTAAAATATATATAAAACTGTCATTTTTTGTAACCGCGGTTAAACGTTTATAAATGTGGCGCCTTTTCTCTCAAAAAATGTGTCTTCGTGGACGCATTTATTACATTGTATTTATGGACAAAAATTAAATATAAGAAATATGTGATATTATAATGCCTCCACATTCTGTGGGGGAAGAATATGAAGACTATCTAAATTAACATAATGATCATGATAACACTATTCTCCTGGCTGCCTGACTAGAATTTCGCTTTTGCCTCCTAGATGGGACAACTTGGAGACTTTTCTACGTAACAAAACATATTTTTACTAAATAATAATGTTTATAAAGTTCTCTTTGTTTTTGCTGATGTTGATGTTAACATCCATATATATCGTTTATGTTTGTATTTACCTGAACCATTGTTTATATATAGTTATATTGTGTTTTGATCTTCGTATCTTGTATATGGAGGAATAAAAGTATATATATATAGTCCGTCAAGTGTTTCGTCCGTCCTTCTATTCGTCCTTCCGCCCGTCGTATTTTTATTTCGCGTCACTCAAATGGTATTACTGCTTGAGTGAGAAATCTTCAAATATATAAACCTGCATGTGAATTTTTGCGCCAACAAACTTTGTTTTTGATATTTTCGACACACTCGGCATGTTTGTAAACAAATACATTTGTAATTTGTAT
This sequence comes from Dreissena rostriformis, assembly GCA_007657795.1. Classification (NCBI taxonomy): domain Eukaryota; kingdom Metazoa; phylum Mollusca; class Bivalvia; order Myida; family Dreissenidae; genus Dreissena; species Dreissena rostriformis. The sequence continues at coordinate 105,196 of VMBQ01018509.1, read as the reverse complement.
CGCGCGTAACTCAAAAGGTTTTCTTGCTTTAAACTTGTGCAAGACCTGCAAAAATAAATTAACTAGCATGCGAATTGGCGCACCTCTGTAATTTGGTTCGCTTGTGTGGAAACTTGGAGTTCAAGCTTGTTTTATAGCCAAAGTAAAACTTGTGTGGCGCATATTAGCATATGCATCTCCATAGTTGAATTCGTTTTGTTACTAAACTGGACTCATGGCACATTTTAGCAAATAAATCCATATGAACTTTTGCAACTCCATTTATTATGTTGTGCTTTTTTTCGTCATAACTATGGATATGGCTCTTTTAAGATTGTTCTAAAAACAATATCTCTGGTTACTCACAGAGTGTTTCTGAGGAATGAAACAAACATATCAACCAGCATGTGAACTTGCGCACCTTCATATTATGATTCGTTTTGTTTATATATTTACCAAGTCATGCCTGTTTTAAGTAATAAAACAACATGTTAAAAAAACTATTGTATCTTCCGCATCTTTTATTCTACCCGAGTTGTGTGTTCTTTATTACCAATGCCAATGCTAAATTTATTGAATTGTGTTCTACAGGTTTCTGGCTTTAAATTTTAAAACGCTTCACATTAGCGTTATTACCAACTGGAACGAATATTAGGGAAATCAGCGCAGTTAGCATTAAGCGATACTTCCTTTGTAACTGCACTTCCGCCGAACTAGAATCACTCAGTGAAATATTGACGATATAATTTATGCAGCGCTGTTGCGCAATTCACATAACACTTCTAGAAATTAATTGATATAATTAGGTACTTTATGCAAATTACTGTCGGTGTTTGATTCACAATTTTATAGATTTTACTTTCGAGCATGCTATAAAATTATATGCAGATAGTACCTAATTATATCAACACAGACATGATGGAATGTCGTTATGCCGCAAATAGTAAAATTCACATAGGCACTTTTTTTCTTTTAGTAACGCCAATACCGAAAGGGGACTCAATCCTCTTTATAAAATGGACTCGTTTCTCCAATTGATTTTCTGGCAATTAATACGGCTGCTGATGATGATTGACATACGACATTGTTACTTCAAATATCCGAAACCGTTTGGCAATCTTGGAATTATATGGACTTACGTACATTAAGTGTTAAGGTGTTAAGCTGAAACTATTCTTAATAATTGTCTGAAGTACAACAATGGCATGTAAAATCATCTGCCGAGAACAGATTATGTCGATTTTGACACCAGTTTACCGTCTCAAGTGCGTGTTTAACTATTTATTCAGAAATGCACATATTTTAATGATTGTCTGAAGCACATCTTGTGTTCTCTCACCTAAGTCAGGAGCTACTCTTTCGCTATTAAGAAACGGAAGCTTTCATTGTGTCATTAGCGGGCAGGATAGATTATGACCAGACTGCATGAATGCTACGCAGGCTGTAAATGGCATAAATCTCTAATTTTCATGGCATGACTAATATTATGTAAAAATGAAACGGATGTGTCTCCCAGACAAACAATTCCTATAATAGTATATCCTTTCGATTGTGTCCGGAATGAAAGTGTTAAATGTAGCCAAAAATGGATTCGTTTCTTCCATTTACTTTCTGGTCATGAATAGGGGTGCTGATTACGACTGACATACGCCTTTGTCCGTTAAAGCATTCGGCACCGTATCGGAGTCGTGGAATTATATGGAAGAATGTGAATTCAGTGTTAAGTTTAGTAAAGGAATTATTCATTATAATTTACTTTTATTGCATGGCATAAATTTGAAAATGTTCTGCGTAAGGCACACTTCAACTCAACTTTAGTTTTACTATTGCATTATTGTATATGTAACGATTTTACCTAATAATAATATATTTACTATAAACAGTGACTCAAATCACAAATGTAAATATGCCAACAAGAAATCTAACGACGACAGAATATATTGAAGAAAATGAGTTTATGTCTAATTTGTTATTATGGATCTACACTTGCGTAAAGTGTCGTATCAGATTAGCCTGTTCAGTCCACACTTTCCGCTTTTATGGACTTTTTCGTTTATTTGAAGTTTGATTTTAACGAATATCCAGTTTATGTGTAAATTGTCGTCCCTGATAAGCTTTTTCAAGCTCATACAGAATGACACGTTACGCACATGAATTAAGCACAGTTTTAGCAGAACGAGGCTTAATCGATGGAAAAGAGCATTTATATCCTGACCATGTCTATTTGGGTAGTTTCTAAATGTCGATATATCTAGCCCTTCGCGAAATGCACAGAATATGCAGGTACCAAAACACCAGTTTATAATTCATACATTAACCCTTCAGATGCCATAAACATATCACAATTCAAAACCATTTAAAACACAATATTGTTTATCCATAAGACTTAATAGCATTATTTAATGTTTGCTTTTTATCACACATTGTTGTCTTTTCTTGCCTTTCATTCGTCAAACAATTGCAGTTGTTACACACTCAAGCAATCCGAATAAACATCTTCCCATGATGAGTAATGTTTCTCAAACTTCGAACAATAACATCACAACCATATGAATTTCCACGACGTAGTATGTGATCTTGACGTTTATTTATAACAGGATGTCACATGACCGTAATCATTCCAGGAGAAATACAACAGACATATGCCACATCATTATGGGGGAAAGCGCGGTTTTCTTCGGTAATGAGGAATTATAAACATAACTTCATCATATGCGATTGTTATTATGCATAGAATTTCAACATTGTTGTGCAGACGTATAAAACGTTGTGCCTTTACAAGTTTCAGCGTCACATATGTCTAGGCAAATATGTCAATAAGGCCGAAAACGTGTCTTTGATTTTAGGAATACGATATCATAAAAAAAATCGTTTAACAATCGGTTAATAGTATATAATAATACTAATAAAATAGAAATAAACGAATTTGTTTTAAAAATAAACTAAGACTTTACAGTATGGGTATAGATAACAGATATTTGTTGCCGTGTATGCACAATTTGATTCTTACATCTTATGAAACGTAAGGGTTTTATTATTTGTAATATTTAAACAAATTCACGTTTTTTGATTAATTGTCTATGACTTGAAATATATTGGAAAATATATTAAAAATACTGGTTACCATTATCAGCTTTATATCACCCTTGTCATCTGCACGAAAGACTGATGTTCGAACCGCGAAGCGGTCATTGGTACCTTGCACTTTGTAATTTTGAACTTATTGTGAGTGTGAGGAGTACGGAAATGAAATGGACTGGTTAGTTTTGCATATGTGTTAAGTTGTCAAGAACAGCCAAATAATTATAAATAGCTGAAAGGCGTATTGAGACGCTTTTTGACATAAAACGAATGCATTGAAATAACTTTACCAGGGAGTTTGACACTTTGGTAATGTGTCAACAATGGTATTTAAGTCCGTTCTATTAAACACAATATTGTTTTCATTAATTTGAAACAAAGAACTTTTTTTTTTCATTTTTCAACTTGACGTTTCAGCTTTAACTTTGCCAAAAACGAGATCGTGCAGGCTATTCAATAAACCTTAAACTTTAATTTTAAACATAAATTGTTGTCTGAATGACATCGATGTTTTACATATAAATATTTTTCAGACGAGCGTTTTCGTTACCATACCAAGTTATTAAGTTTTTGTATAGTGAACTGGCATGATGTCAATTAATGGTGATACCAAGTTTATAGCAATAGTAATAGTAGTTTCATATTTTATTTAAGTTACACATAGTGCATACATATAATAAATATTATACACAATTAAAAATAAACCTCAAATAATGAAATGTTTAGTATATTGAATCATGACATATTTTATATCAATGTGTGCAATACTACCCAGCAATGCAAATGGCTTACGAGTCACTTATTAGACATTAATAAGTGTAGCCGGCTTATGCCTGTTAAAGAGTATACAGTAAAATAAGCACCGAGTTGATACATGTATATGATATAGCGTTAATTAATGTCATGCTCAATTTTGTATAATAACCATAATAAAGTCATATCGTCACACACATAATACTTTCTTGTTTTAAGTAGCAATCCTTTATAAATAAAGCAAATTTAGATATCACTCGTGTATTCGTCATTAGGCATTTACGTCTGTCACTATAGTACATACATGTATGCATACGAATATATATTATATACATTGTTTATATAGGAGAATATATATATAAATACATATATAAAACACAGACGTAATTTCTATCTGTAAAAGGTATGTAAACCAGAATGTGGTTCGACGTATACAACAACTGAACAATTGATAACCATCTTATTCTTACGTTTTAGCGTATTCGCTTTATTGTTTATGTACCAACAGTTTCGCACACAAGTCGGGGTTAGACACGGTATTCACATTGTGTGTGTGTGTGCATTGTTATGGATATTAATTTTGCAGATATGAAGATAATTTGCTCAAATATTGTGTAATACAAATGCATGTATTTTATACAAAGTCTTCAAAGCGGTAAAACGGTTTTATTTCATATGTGCAGTGATCTTTGACAAGAATACAAAACAATCAAGTAACGAATTTGTCAGGAAATTACATTACATTATACATCATAAATTCATATAGCGTTGCTGCTCCAATAAAAAAATGTCATTTTAAAGTGGTTTATAGTCCAGTTAATCTACACTTTGACCTGAAACTAATTGCACAAGAATTTCTGAGTGCGTTAATATGTTGAGTTAAGAATTGTATTCGTCATATAATAAGTCTAAAAGAATCTATGCGGGGGCAATTTGTAAAAAATATGATTTTATTTTAATAATTGTAAAAGATATTTTGTGACCCGTTCCGACAACCGTAGATCTTCACACAAAAAGCGTCGTCTTCAGTTGATCGATCGGCTATGGGTTTATACAATTTCTTAAAGTCGGAAAATGGAAACATTTGAATGAGAAAGGTGGTTTCGTGTTCTCATATTATTAATGGCAATCCAAAAAAGGTTGATAAAAAAGCCTGTTTCGTCTCAAAACAAAAGCTTCAATGATTTCTTTTGTTTATTTGTCATATTTCACGTCACATGTCACCAATTTCTCTTTTGATAGATACAGCTATTCTCTACTTTTGAGAACAATCGAATGGCTGGAAGTCTTACAAAACAAAAAAATACAGCAGCCTATTCGTGTCATAAGAAATCGACTTTAATTTAATTATCGCGAGCAAAAAGGTTCAAAATTATTATAATAAAACGTTTAAAGGTATTTGTATTATACTTATACAAGTTTATTTTCTCATTTCAGAATGTCCAGTAACCAGGAACTTTGCAAAATTTGCAACGTCAATATCGACGATGCAAAAAAACAGAAAAGAAAACAGAAAAAGGTGCAGTTTAATAAATCAAGCAAGCGAAAAAGGGAACTATACCATATCTGCAAGACCCGGTCAGTTTGTTCATGTGTAATGTAGGAAACAGTATTGCAATCCTAATACAATTTCTCGGGATGAAAAACAAGAGGACTAACAATGTAGGACATCAAGATCCAAAATTGATGCATTTATTTTTAAAGAACACTGTTTTTTTTTGGACAGACTGCAAAATTTAGTCAGAAAAAAGGGCCATGATGTGTTTGTTTTACAAGATTTATTTAGCGCAAAGGATTGTGATATAAAAGTCTGTTCTATAGGTCAAGCGATCATGCAGGCAGCCCTGCATGTCGGTTCTTTGTCCTTTGCAGGTAGAACAAGCTGCCCAGCTGCACCATCACTATGCTACAAAGTAACTAATCGATATTTTAAACAGCTTGGGCTTTTGCATCGCTGAAAAAGTTAATGTAAGCTGAACACATTCTTGAACTTGCTGAAGTGTTTTTAAAAGAAAGTACACAAGAAGAAGTTATTACTTGTGGAGATCACATTCTGGTACTACTATATGGAGGGTTACCAGCTGAGGGTTTGGACATGCTTCGTTTTACAAATTTCAAAAAGAAGGTTATAACACGTACATCGCAGGTTCAAGTTCAAACTTTGCCACCAACATCTGACGCGGCGTAATATGTATGCGGACATTTTACCAGGTGCAGGAGTGGTTTTGTAAGAAAGCAAAACTCGACCCTACATACTGGGGTTGGACATGGGTATAGGGCAATTTCATGCCTATAAAGACCGGTATCCAGGCTGCTCATAAAAAACTTCTGAACATGATCAGGTGCTAATGTTAACAGAATTGTGACTCGAAAAGGTGCAAATGTAGGACAATGGACTCGAATGCTCAATTGCTTGCGGTGAATGCAAGGGCACAAGTTGTTCGGACAGCACGAAATTCATTCGCATAAACTCGAATTCGGATTAGGAGTAGTTCTTGTAAATAGACATGTATGTTACATAACTGAACTGTATACTAAGGAATTGACATAAGTTTTAACTCGGTATTAATTATGGAGTAAACATGCCAACAAAAATCGTTATTTTCAAGAATTTCCCGAAAGTCATATACAATTTCCTTGAGGAATGTTGGCTTCGTTTGGGTCTGTGGTGTTCAGGGTCTTGTTTATATGGTTGATACGATATTATTGTTTACGCTCATGTGCTATGCTCTTGTAAATAATTATCATTTATTGTGTGTATATTGCACTGTGTTCGTGTAGATTATTTTGTGTCGTTTGATATTTAGTGTTGTACATTATAAAATAGGATGATATGTTTTAACCCGACAATGCATCCAAGAATGTAACAATATTCATAGTTAGGCTGCATAAACTGCACTTACTTCTGAATTAAACAAACTGAGATTTTATTTTGGGTGATGGGGTATCTCATTTCTTTCCACCATTAAAAAAGATAAACTTCAAAACTAATGATCTTATATAACATATCTTATGTGTTTTATAACATTGTTCACAAATATGCTTGTCACTTGATTCACATTATAAGTCCCTACAAATAATACTGTCTTACAGTGTTACAAAATGAGAAATTGCTTAAAATAAGTATTATCCTGTTGTAATAATGTTTTCGGATGCTATAATAATAAGAACACTAGACTCGCCGTTCATGCCCCAAAAAGGCCGATACTTTGCTTTTTTAATAAACGTTAATCGTCTGCCGAAATTTGCAACAGGTAATAATGAGTTAAAGTAATGATTGAACATATATCGATATAAGCAAAATATAGGGAAAGCATATGATTAATTGTCAACACCATATATATTCATTTAGTTTAATAAAACACATATATATTTAGAAGCAGACACATTTATGTTCACGTTCACAGGGCATTGTCGAATTTGTAGATACAGAATAACCCCACCAACTTTTCAAATATTGGTTGATCAAAATATAATAATTTGTCAATTTTAGTTTGCTTAATAAATTTAATAATGCATACTTATTGTTTAGTTTATTATTTCAAAACACAAGAAACATACATTTGCGGTTTTGAAAACAAAACATCGACTAATCAAAATCATCATTGAGTTTTTTTTTGTCAATTCCTCCCGTACAGACACTAAGTTAAACTATATTTTCGTTTAGTTTTCCTCTTCTTAGATTCTTCTAGACTTGTTACATGTTTAAGAGTGATGGATGAAGTTTCAAAATCAGTCATCATTCTTTATTTTGCAATTTGTTTGAGGTTGAGCCTTTTTGGGGGCTAGATTAACTGGACTATAAAATGGTGGTTTTTAATGTCAATAATATTCATGCCGATTGTTGTCAAATGTCAATGGTTATTAAAGTGTTGTAGGTTTTGATTCAATAAAGTTATAAGTAATGTTAAGTGGCATACAAATGGTTGTAGTGATTTTTTTTTTAATTTTCTTGTGTAATACATGAATGGTAAGTTGACAACGTTCTTGATATGCTACTTTTTTAAGAACGTGCAGTTTACAGTACATTTAAACTAAACATTTAAACTAAACATTTAAACTAAACATTTAAACTAAACTGGAAACATCTAAACTTTATAATCAGAGCGTTTGTTGCCGCAGGCTAGCCCACAAGCGCGTATGCGGTGAATACAGAGTAATGTGTTTTTTCGGCCGTATGTGAATTGGCAAGTCACAAACAAAATTAGAGTATCACTTTTTACATTAATAATATGTCAAGTAAAATAGCATGTGCGTATACCAGTTTATTTGTTAAACTGGATGTTAATAAAATATTGATTAAATCGTTCATACCATCGCATAATATAGAAGCAGTCAACACATGACCCACACATATGAACTACGCCTAAGGAAAATATCGAAAACAGTAATAGACAACTAAGATAAAAAATAAATAAAGTCGGATCCGAACCGAACCGAACCAGAATTGGAAAACGCGGAACCGTACACTCAGATAATCACAAAAATCCGATGTATTCGTGTAATTTGGATAGCCGTTATATACTCAATGAGAAAGAGGTGTTTGTTATTGTTGTCATGCAACATACACACCTAAATGTTGGACAGAGAGTATTCGTGATATTCACAAGCGGTATCACATACTTATGTTTTTGGAAATGACTAAGACTAACAATGTCCCTATTCGTAAAACATACTTAAGGTTAAACAAAGAAAATTATGAAACTGAAAACATTGAGCATTGGATTTTGACAGATCGCCGGGCAAAAGTGTGAAAATAACATTTATTATATGGTCATTCGAATCAGAGGAGAATGGTTCTGTAGCGCGAGGCCGACTTTCTGAGGCCGCCAGCAAGCACTTTGTTTGCGACCTCCTCATTTCAGAGTGCTTTCCGAAACCGTCGGAAGGCCAATAACATAAAAAAGTAATCGAGTCGCCACAATTATATACGCGACAAATAGGGGACATGTGCTTAAACGTAGCTTCTTCTTTTCAATAACGTCCCGCAATTAAGATGTAACACTTCGTTTACCAATGCTCTCGTTTAGGCTTTCGAAACTTCTTCGTACGACTTCCGTATCGGTAGACTCCAACCCTCTGAAAAACCTCTACACTTGCAACAGAACATCTGAACATATGTACAATGTTGGTTTTAACCACATTGTCCGTGTAGTTTTTAACCTGGCTGTCAAAGAGCAGTTTGCGACACCAATAGACAATTTACATGTTGTTAGTTGCTTCTGTCTTAGGACCAGGGGGTTTACACACCGTTCAATGGACTTACGCAACGTCTGCGGTTCATACTTCGGCCGCGCTACTGTATACATGTCAGTTACAAGCGGAATGTTAGTATTTCCATATTCTTTACATTTTACGTATTGAATTGAGCAGGTTTGAGTGTGTTCTTTGAAAGCCGAAGTAAGAAGGACTTTGTGAACGTCATCCCTACCTTTATAGGTGCTTACTTTTCAAGAAATCCGTTTGAATGTGGTCAAAAATCAAACAAAATTCACCACTCTCTCAGTCAAACTCTAATTACGCAGGATTTAAACCAAAGATAAATATGAACAACATTCTATTGAAATCTTTAATCATTTGTCTTCGGTTATTCCGAATTACAGCATACCACATGAACACACAACATTTTTATCAACGATTAAATTCGAGTGGGGTTTCAAAAACGCCTCACGACATCGGCCGTGGCTAATTATTAGATGGTCATGCCAACGGCTACGAAAATACAATTATGCTCAAGCCATCGGCTGAGACAATAGAAAATGGCATGATGAGATGTGGACGTTATTCCCTGCTCAGAACGGTAAAATTGGTAATTTTAACTGTGTACATATAGACAAACCGTTATCCAAAGATTGTAGTAGTTGTTTATTTTATTAAAGTGACGCATATTATATAGATAATCATTGGTATTAACAGAAATTATACGATCAATCAATAAAATTATATATATATGTCTTACGAGTCACTGAGCTTACATATAAGTGTGTAGTCATACAATTACATCATTATAGTGCTGGAAATAGTAAGGATCATGATAATATAAAAAGAGTGACATTGTTAAAAGTATTAACATGGAAAAGGTAGATGAGTTACTTCTGTTAATTATTAACAAATGGAATAACAATCATTGTAGTTCGAGTAAAAATAAGTCATAATATTTACATTAGTAGTATTATGCACATACTGTTGTGTTTTCAATGTTTGTCGGATATATATAATGCTTCCGAGCGTTTTATATAGCAACCTTGAATAAATAATGCAGATTTATAAATAAGTCTCTTATCAGTCAGCATACATTCTAGTCTCTCTATACGGAATGTTCGTTATGTTTGGTTTAATCTTTGATACACAATTATAAATAGTCAATCTTAAACAAAGGTAGAATGGACATTCAAATAAGAAATGGTATTCTGTTTCAACCTGATTGAGTTCGTAACACAATACGCACAGTCTCTCTTCTATCGTTTAGTTTCTAAACCGCCCGGTTTCAATTCTCAGCGGCAAGGTGCCTGTTCTTATTTGAGCAATGTAATATCTTAAGTATCTTTGGTAGTGCCATAGATACATAATTTTCACATCCAAGTTCGTGTTTAATTTGCCGGTAAGTTCTGAGCTTGGATTGGGATACAAGATCTTGTTGTCATTGGTCATCATCCGTACGTTAGCATGTCTCTTTAGAACGGCACAAAACATTGTCCAGCGACAGTTTCGCTCAAAATATCGTGTGTCGCTTCGTGTATCGCGCAAAATATCGTATGTTGCCCTTTGAACGCGAGACACAATATTTTGCGCGATACTCAAAGCGACACACGATATTTTGCGCGATACACGAAGCGACACACGATATTTTGCGCGATACTCAAAGCGACACGCGATATTTACCACGATATATCGCCTTTTGGGCTACCTACACAAGGGCGATATTTCGTGGTACATTCTCGCGCGTCGCTTCTTTAATCGCGCAAAATATCGTGTGTCTCTTTGTCTGTCGCGCAAAAAATATCGTGTGTCGCTTTGAGTATCGCGAAAAATATCGTGTGTCGCGCAAAATATCGTGTACCGCTTCGTTTGTAATGTGTCGCCCTTGATGCAAGAAGGGCGAGATTATAGATGGCACTATCCGGATCCGTATCTGCGTGATAACTTAAACGTTCAACTTGTGAATTTATTTGAATGTGAGTTCTATACAGTTTCAACTAATTTCAGTCGTACCGCGACGAATCACATATGCATTATCAATGGTCCTTAAATTCCAAGTAGAACTATCTTGAAAGAAAGCCGCAACATATAGAGATCGAACGTTAGCTCGTTACAAGAGTTTTGCCATAATTATCGCTATTTAAAGAAAAGGATAGACGGAAATCATATAGTACAACGCATGCCACGCACATTTGACAATCTCCTTCGAAGTACAGTTGAATCTCGAAATGTAGAAGTTCATAAACCATACAAATTATTTCGAGATAAAAGATATTCGAGTAACCCGATTTATAAGATGTACACTTCTGACCAGTAATAACTAGATACAGATGATAAACGATGATGAAAGCTCTCTAGTAGGAGATTCCAACATTACTTTCAACCTGCATGTAGCTGTCTTTAAGTTTGTAAATACATTCATGCGTTTCAATTAAGAAAAATCCGACTTCAGCATAGCGAGACTCAAGTGAACTCTACATGATGTGGAGACATATTGCGTGTAAATGACTTGTTTCAATAATGTCAAAGTATGAATTATGTAAAAAGAAATCCACTCACCCATCCAATTTTATTTCAAAACACGAATGCAAATCTAAAAACTGTTTTTGTGATCAAAATATCTGATAGTTCTATCGAATATGGTCAAAGAATAACGTCCACATCTCATCATGCCATTGTCCATTGTCTCAGCCGATGTCTTGAGCATAATTTTATTTTCGCAGCCGTTGGAATGACCATCTTATAAGTAGCCACGGCCGTTGTCTTGAGCCGTTTTTCAATCCCCACTCGTATTTAATCGTTGATAAAAATGTTGTGTGTTCATGTGGGATGCTGTTATTTGGAATATACGAAGACAAATGATTAAAGATTTCAATAGAATGTTGTTCATTGTTATCTTTGGTCTAAATCCGGTGTAATAAAAGTTTGACTGAGAGAGTGGTGAATTTTGTTTGATTTTTGACCACATTCTAACAGAGTTCTTGAAAAGTAAGCAGCTAGGAAGGTAGGGATTACGTCCACACAGTCCTTCTTAATAAGGCTTTCAAAGAACACACTCAAACCTGCTCAATTCAATACGTAAAATATAAAGAATATGGAAATACTTACACTCCGCTTCTAACTGACATGTATTCAGTAGCGCGGCCGATGTATGAACCGTCGATTGAACGGTGTGGTTTATGTTAAACACACATGATGCAAGCAGAACATATTTGTTGTTATAAACTATTTTATTAAATTGTTTTACATTAAATTGAAGAGATAAATACATGTTTTAAAATATTGTTCATATTTAAAAAAAGTATGTAACATTGTGATGAAGTCAGTGTATCAATAAGAAGCAATATAAATGTAATGTAAAAGCTGTTTATTGTTAAATGTATGAAATGTTTAACAATATGCATATATTGCTTGTAAACTCTGTACCGTCTGGAGTGGGATGCCCTCAACCCACATACACGTTTTGACGAGATAAATTTTATATATTGAACGGAAAAAAACGAGAAAAAAAACAATAAGGAGTTATGTCAAGTTTAACAAATATCAAATACAAGAACGTAAAAGCATACTCATCACTTACATAAAGCTGTGATAAACGCATTTTATTGTATGCATAGACTGACATATTTATAAAGTAAAAAGAGGGCAATGGCAACGAAGAAAACTCAGTTACATAACTGGTTCAAATTTAAGCATCAAAATTCAAAATGAACACCCGTATCAAAGGGGGTTATCACATGACAAATACGATGGCGACATCCATGCCGAGGCAGGTATTTTTCGTATTAAAATTCGCTGTTTATCTCGACTTTACTAGCTGCGATTTTTCATATTGGAGCTCACCCGCTAAGAAATTTCGCAGCGAGTCAAGTCGAGATATAGAGCGAATATTAATACGAAATAAACGCAGATGACTTTCTTGCTTATATGACCGGAGAGAGCGGATTTAAACAATTTATAAAAGAAAAGAAGGGTATACAACGGCGAAAAATACCTGTGTCGACATGGACGTCGCCATTTTGTCTGTCACTTGATTACCCNCCCACCACCACCACTGTCCATATATACAGTTTAAACAAACAAGGCATAATTCTACGCAATGAAACCAGCTTCTCACCTTTGTTGATGCTAACTTTAAAACCTTTTGACAATCCGAAGGTATGTGACTGTTTATTCACATAATTTCTGCGAAATACTCCGGACAAACTCAAGTTATTGAGTTGATTCATTAATTTGCTATAGTTAAATATGTACATTAGAAACCATCAAACTGGTGATATCTCTTTACGCAATGTCCGGTATGTAATTATGGATACATGAAATACTCAGTAAACGAACGATAATGAAATCCGCCTAACACGAATTCTTTTTTGCTTAAGCCTCAGAACGATCATACTGAACCACAGAAGTTGTTTACAATTTTACGTTTATATTACATTGAGAAATCGCTACTAATCGATTGATTCTCATTTTTCGATTTAATTTTAAACACCCCACTAAATAACAAATTCAGGTGATCAACCAACTGCATTTCCACATCGATCATTTAAGGTTTGGTTTGAGTTATTTACCTTTTATACAGAACACGAGAAAAAGTTAGCATACGTTGATCTTCGCAAATAGGTTGGCGGTTTAAATCAGGAAATGAACGTTATAAACACAACACTTGAAATCAGTGGTTGTGCGGTAATTTTGCTTGGAAAAATGCATGAGCCTCGCTCTGTGAAAAGTGGGTTTAATGCATGTGCGTAAAGTGTCGTCCTAGACTAGCCTGTGTAGTCCGCACAGGCCTATCAGGGACGACACTTTCCACCTTAAATGGGTTTTTGTTTTACTAAGAAGGGACTTTTTTAAACAAAAAATATCGTAAAAGGGGAAAATGTCATCCCTTATTAGCATGTGCGGACTGCACAGGCTAATCTGCGACGACACTTTACGCACATGCATTAAACACCCATTTCATAGAGCGCAGTCCATATATTTTGGTTTGGTAAGAAAACAACAACAACTATTTGTCGTCACATCGTGGGAGCAGTGGTCTAATGGTAGGACGCTGGCTTAGGGATCGAGAGGTCCCGGGTTTGAATCCCGCCCTGACCACTGGAATTTCCTTGAGCAAGAAATTTATCCCACGTCTGCTCCTCTCCACCCAGGTGTATAAATGGGTACCTATGAGGGAAATTAGCCATGTCGTGGCTGCATACTGCGCCAAGTTAACGGACGACTTATGACCCAGTGAAAATGGACAAAATGTAAAGCGCCTTTGAACGCACATCTCGAGCGAAAACAGCGCTATAAAAATGTGGTATAAATGTGGTCAGACTACGCCTGGTACAAATATAATTCGCCATAATGTTTTATATCATGCTGCATGACATGCATACGTAAACGACCAATAGTGTTTCCTATTCAATTGTGGTAAATGTAGAACATATCGACACACGGGTGATTCATCTAACTTACAACCCGGATCTACGTCTAAAATACACATTAAGAAGCAAAAATGTAAATAAAGTTACAGTTATATTATGACATAAATCCGTGTGCGCTGTAATTCGTGTCTGGATCGGCCTGGTACAAATATAATTTGTCATAAAGCACACATGTAATCATCTAACTTACAAAACGGATCTTTGTCTAAATTACACATTAAGAAGCAAAAACGTGAACAAGTTGCAGTTAGATTAAAGCATACATCCGTGTGCGCTGTAACCTGTGTCTAGATCCGCATGGTACAACATGTTTGTCGTCATGCAGATTAGTTGCATGTCTAAACAACCAATACGGTTTGCTTTTCATTAAGTTCAAGGTGGTACGGACCTAAATAAACAATTAACATGACCGATGTTGCGTGCAAGACCGTTTTCTTTCAATGCTTAATTGTTGTTTTGGGGCAACTTAATTGATATCAAAGCTCTGAGTGCCACCACGGTAGAGGTAAACCTACTTTATTGGAAGTTGCAAGTAAATGTATTCAGTTGTTTAAACTGATGCATGTTATTGGTTTGTAAGATTAATATAAACAACAAAAGAACTTAAAAAACATGTAACACAGACCAAAATAGTACCTATATGACCAGATTGAACATGGCACTCACTT
Source organism: Dreissena rostriformis (assembly GCA_007657795.1). Classification (NCBI taxonomy): domain Eukaryota; kingdom Metazoa; phylum Mollusca; class Bivalvia; order Myida; family Dreissenidae; genus Dreissena; species Dreissena rostriformis. Next base: position 90,084 of record VMBQ01018509.1, on the reverse strand, counting down.
GCAGATTTGGGATGACCTCAAGACTGTTGACGCTCATGGATATTCTTTGCTCTACTTGAAAACGAGTAATTTACTTCATACAAATACATTGAAATACCAACACTACGATTAGAAGAATGTTAAAAATCGTATTGGCTTTATTCCTTAATACGCTGATTCATATTGTGCCGACACAGTCGAACATCATTGTTAATTACATAGCATCCTATAGGTGTAATGATTGGATGAATATTAAATTTTATTTTTGTGTTTGTGAGCTATACCTAGTGCATTAAATCGTTAAGAAACATGCCACTAAGCTATTAATGAGAAAGTTAACAGTGCCGTGTATAAGCATATATAAGGATAACACTCACTTTTAATAAATGTTTTCGACTACTACATGTCAGTTGACAAACTTGGAAATAAACAATATCCATCAGTTGACTAAACTGCATACTGGAATTTATGTTAGAAGGTACACTGTTTAAACCAAATAGCCCACTGAAAAAAATACTATGGCGTCATTAATCTCATGAATTATTACTACGAATAAGGACGTATTTAGATATTTTCTTATGGTATGCAAACTCTTGGTGTAAATGCTGACAAGCTATACTCACTACAGGTGATGCGTGTTGCTACGCTCTGTCTTTATCACATCCTGCTCATCGAGATGCCTAAATTGAATAAACATGTTTGATTTCCTTTTTACTTAATCAACGTTAAAAACAGAAAAATCGTGGCGTTCGCGCATCCTGGTTGTTTTTTTCAATTCGCGAACGTAATGTTAAAAAATTCAAAGGGGCAGTTTAATAAAGCCTTGATCCGGTTCACCATCCAGTATTTAAACAGCGCGATTTGTTGTTTGTAGTGCATAGGAATTGTTGCAAAGATACTAGTATTGCGAGAATGTTGTAAGTGTTGTTTCTCAACATGCTTTGATGAATGTTTATATTTGCGTAATCTAAATTCATGTTGTTCACATTGTTTGAGAATGGTGCGATTATTGTATTGATTTCCACTATTTTGTTTAAATATGTATTTCTAAACACTTCAATATAAAAAATGATTGATTTGATATGTTTGCATATTATACCAAGTTTACCATGTTTTATTTAAGATCACTATAGCAACAAAGCAGAAATATCCTTAAATATAAGTTGTATGAAAACAAAACTGTTTCTATATTTTTGGAATTATAGAAGCTGATGTATATGATAAATTCAAGATGAATTTCAATAACAGGACACTATGTAATAAAAAATACCAATTGAATGAATATTTATTTTGGGATGCGGACGCTTTTTGTGGCAAAAATAGAAAACTTTGAAACAAACGGAAATATTAAAAAAGATTTTGTTATTTCAGGATGCGGATGCTGTTTGTGGCCACCATGCTGGTGTTTCTGTTTACACCAGGTACGTGTTTACTTCTTAGTACATTAGCGTGGGCGCAGTTACGTTCTCTTTATATTAACGAGCGGGATAATATGTTGTCTTGATTTATAGAAAAACAAAACAAACTGTTATACCCAATAACCAATATAAAGTTAACTATTGAGTGTATTACACAAGAAAACAGGTTATTTTTAATGTGATGCTGGTAACAACTATTTATTGAGAATCGCTTGGGAAGCGTTTTTACAAAGGTCGTAAAAAGTACTAATATTATTTGTTCTGTAATTAGCTGTCTCCATGTGGTCAAGTATTACATATGACTGATACACAGACAACAACATATTGACACGTATATCTTTAGTTGGCGATGGCAAAATATGCGTCCCTTTATAAATTCATTCACACCAGTTTGAACCATTTGTATTTTCAACATTGTCTTGCGTATATATATTGCCTGAAACAAAGACTGGAGGTGCTGACATGAATTTATAACCGAATATTATTTTCGAGATTTTTTATAATATTGATTCAGGTATAACCGGTAAACATTTGTGCAATTGTACGAAGGGGTATGATCCGGTATGTGGTGTCGATGGGAAAACATACAGAAACATGTGCGAACTCCAATGCGCGTGAGTGTTTAATAAGTCAATAATATATACATCTGCCAATCATAAACAACGTCAATATTGTTATAATTTGATAAGTTTGTGTGGAGCAGAGCTGTCAGGAAAGGAAACGTTACAAATAAGATATGCTTGTGTCATTGGTGAGTTAATCATTGTGATGACCAACACCACTATAATGTGCTTTCGTTTATTGTCATTTGATTTCAGACACCGATATCCGTCATTAATATGTTATTAATAGATTTACCTTTTTAACCGCGTGAGTCCATTATTCGATAAACGCCATCTACCGATTCTGCCTATTTATCCCATTTACAAATTTTTTTCCTCCATTGATCGATTTGCCCAATGAAACGATCAATCTCATCGGCTGATTTAATAAATTAACCTATTTGCCACCATTTCAAGATTTACAAAATAAACTCATTTACTCTATTAAAAGCTTTATTTCAGCAACCGATGTGCCTCATTGACTGATTACCCTCCATTTACAGATTTACCGCTTTAACCGATACACTAAACTACCATTTTAACCTCCTGAACACGCTTGCTTTGTTTCATGTTCTTTACGTGCTCTGTGTTTAATGCTTGTTGCATTTGAAATGCTTTGTTAGTTTAGGTCTTTTGCCACTCAAAACGGTCCTTCATTATCTAGTTTAAGTTACCTTCGTCTGTCACAGTTCTAATTATTTAAACTGTTTATTTTCAGACATGTAGGGCTGGATTATAAAGGGCGTTGTAAATACAGGCCAGGAAAATAAGAGCAGTCAACAAGTGAAGCCTTTACAGAAGAAACTATGACTATAATACACTTTGTATTTTGAGTAAAATAACTGATTTTTCCCCGAAAAACTGTCTCTTAAATAAATTTATTTCAAATAAACATTTCGAAGAAGTCGTTGATTTTCTTCTCTATAGTTAAAAAAAACGGCGAGGCTGGTAGAGCCGTTTTTTATTCCTGCCGAATGAGATGTATTACACATGTATAGGGCATAAATCTGCTTTTCATTTTAGCTGTTTGCATATCTTGTTAAATAAATAATGTTAGCGCTAGGACTTTGTTTATTGTGTGGGAGTAAATACAATACACTCACTTTCAAATAAAACAGCAACAGTCCATGGTGTGCACACGAGTTAGTTTTAAAATGTTTTTCATATAGTAAATAGTATCCCTACAAGAAACATATATTGACGAATTTGTTTTACAACACATTTACAAAAACAAATACCACTACGTGTTGTAACTGTGTTGGTCCATTTTAATCAATACTACATATACCATCGTCAACAACAAAGAAAATAAATCGCGTTAAGAACATGAAAATTATTAATATAATTATCATTTTCATAGATAATAACATGTATTAAATCATGTATTTTACAATGCATCAGCAAAGACAAAAACTTGTCCATGTTTCAAGCACGTGGGTCTGTTTCGATCAATGATACATATACCGTAGTGAAGATACCAAATTGAAAGGTACCGCGTATTATACAATGCAACTATTAAAGCCCCATTAACACTCAAAATCAAGGAATATTTCGTGAAATATTTCGTAAAACAAAAGTAAAACCATACAAAATCAGTGTTCCTTATAGACATAGCTAAAATTTCAACGCTAGATGTGGTCTGGTAACATAGATTAAACCAGATACAAAATGCTCTTTTTTATTTTGTGTGGTATAATATATTCCATTTTAATTGCCGTCAACGATATCTTTTCATACGACACACAAAAACTAAATTGGTACATGAACACGTGTTGAATATAGTGTACCACAACGAATAAAAAAGAGCATTTTGTATCTTGTTAATTCTATGTTTCCAGACCACATGAAGCGTTGAAGTTTTGGCTATAAGGAGCACTGATCTTCTATGGGTTAACTTTATTTGATGAAATAGTTTACGAAATATTCGTTGATTTTGAGTTTTAGGGGCCTAAATGTATGCACTTGGGTCTGTTTCGATCAATGATTCATATACCGTAGTGAAGATACCAAAGTAAAAAGTATCGCTTATTATACAATGCAACGTTTAATGTATGTACTTGAATCTGCTTCGATGAATGATACTTATACCGTCGAAATAAATCAAAGAGACCGCTTATACAATACAACTGGTAATGTTATGTGTTATAAAGCTTTATGCCTGTTCAATGTTTGAACATGTGTAGTTGTATTGTTAAAAGGACTTCTTAATCAGTAGTATAAAAGTAGCATAAACATTATAATGTGTATATAAATAATAAAAAAGGTACTGTTAAAAAGGCACACATTTTTGGTAAATCACGTTCATTAAGTATATGTTCTAATGTGTGCGTTATAACTTAATAAATAACTAAATGCAAAAAGAAAAGAGACATGAACGCTTAAAACACATTACATCTATTAGTTAGATATGGTATAAAGACGTATGCCTAGTCAATTGCTTACAAGAGTCGTGTTTGTGAAACACAATGCCTCATACTGCACTTTGACGCCACACAACAACTATATTACTTCGCCAAAAAAATCAATGGACCGGAACGAAACTCACACCTCATCTGTAAGTTATGTTGGTAGACTCATAAACAAAATATCAGCTAATTTTTTTGAAAGCTTTGCGTTAAAAACTTATGGAAAACGGTAATTATAGAGAAAATGTCTAAGTCAAAGGCCCAGTTCTTCGCAAAAAAATCAATGAACCGGAACGAAACTCGTCATCTGTAGGTCAATATAAACAAGTGAGAAGTGAAGTAGCGCATTTTAAAATGAAGGCATCACTTTAGTAATGACGATCTCAGCGGTAGCCCATTCATAATATTTATCTGACGTCGCTGTCATCAGAGATCTACTGAACAAAGGTACGAGAGATACAGTTAAAAAAGTATGATTAGAAAGTATTTTAATCATGGTATTCATTTTAAACAAACACACGAGCAGGTTTTAGACGATCAGCAGACGTTTCATTTTTTTGAAGGACCTAAGGGTCGTTACCGTTGACTTAACCTGGTTAAGTTTTATATACACACGAGGACAATTGCATTCTAGTGAGTATATTGGAAACTGCCAATTCAAAATTTCAAATGTGTCTACAAAAATGGTAGGAACAAACAAATACCGCTAGGAGAAAGTGAGCTCGACGTGTTTCATTAGACGCATGTATCGTCTTAATTTTTGTAAACTTAATATTATAATAAAGGGTAGTTATAAGCTTGTGTAGTGAACTGTTCTGTTCTTGTTCAATGCAAACAATATAGCTTTTCAATATTGAGACTGTATTTTTGTACTCTAAGACATTGTATAAAAAACATTACGGGATTTAAAGGGACTGTAAAGGAAATGCAATATACCAGTAGTGATATTTTAATAAATAAAAACTAATAATTGTAAAAAAGATACGGTATTTTAGAACTTGTCTTTTTTCGTCATTCGTGGTTTACAGTCCCTTTAATAATTGTTCTTTATAATTATACTTATAGGTCCTAAAAACACGGTAACTCGTCAGTGAATTATACGTGCACGTAAAACATCGCTCACTGCGCGGTTGGTCACGGTTGCGAATACAGACATTTATAAATACGGACACATCAGAATGGGTCGTATATCAACTGGATGGACAGTTTATTTTATAGACGTGGGTCACGTACACAGGCCACGGATCACATGCAAGCATCCTTAAGTACATTTTGCAAAAGGACATTTGACGATGTCGTAATGCGACAAACAAACTACGGAGAACATATTGCTGTGGATGTTTGGTTGGCAGCAAAACATCATAAAAGCAAATAACGTATTTTTAATAAATTTTAGATAATATCAAACTTTTTAAACAAAATACTCATTCAACGAAGTCACATATTTAAATTCTAGTCGTCGCACTGTTTAACTGATATTCTCAATAGTACAGTACTTGCCATACTATTTAATAACCCGTGCTAGAAAATATGCATCAAATTCAACTGTTTTTAGAACGTCGTTTCTTGTTTTTATGAAAGTCCATGTCCCATATTTCCAGACATCTTAAATAAATTGTCAAGTTATTTAAGGGTTCTTGAGGAAGTTATTCTCAGGAATAGATATTTAAAACAATATGTCTAAATATATTAAAACATTGAAAATGGATCGCATGACATTATGTTCATGATAAATATATGGCTTCATACAAAGAACCCACTAGTTTTTTAACCACTTGATATATTTTAAACCAAGATAATAACATATGCTCTGCACTGAGCCTGTCGGCACTGTCGTTGCACCTGAAAATGTCACGAAATCTATTCATTGGTAACTAAATCGAAAAGTAACTTTTGTACAGTGTTGCCGACAATCATCATACTAAATGTACAATTAATGTTATTACCATATTTTATATTTTCTAATATTTATTCAAAGTTGTGCACCGGTTTTCCCGTATATTACTACAGCAGTTATAGAAAATAATATGTTAGTTTGACTGTGTACTGGAATTTATCCCACGAGTTGAAGAAAATTTTACATGGCGAGGCTTGCCGAGTCGTATAAGTCTTTTAGAGACGAGTTGGATAAATTCAGGTTCACAATCACACTAACAAAGTATTCTATTTATCCTACAATATGTTTTTATATTAAATGTATTCCTGATACAATCAAAATAGTAGTCTTTAATTGATAAAATTAAAGCAAAAACAGATTAAACTGAATCTTACCTTGCGTAGTAATATTAAAATTGTTTGAGATCTTTCCCGCTTATGCCACTCGAAATAGTCCTTAAGAATTCCACGCAAAAGAAGAGTAACGAGACAAAATATCGCTTTATGCCTCGATTCTAATTTAATCAGCGTTCCAAATGTTACACACTCAAGTAGAACACATACGATTTTGTTCAAACTACAATTCTTTGTTTCATCACAGCAGAATACCAAAAAAAATAAATGGCTGCCATTTTTAAATTTACAAAATGTGCTTCCCCTACTCAAGCATGATTCAGCATTTATCCCAGCCGATATTGTTAATTTTAGTCTAAAACAACTGTTCTATTTACACACTTTTTACCTACCAGCATTAAAAAAAGTCAAATATTTTCTTGTTCTTGTTGTACTCACAAAAGTTGTGTAATAACCATGTTTATTTTCGTCAAGTTTTGTTTGCTTCCATGACGAGTTTAAATTCTTCCCACAACATCAAATGATACATTTATTCATCGCCATCCATCTTTTCCAAGTTAAAGCACTTGGTGTAAGTAGGCAATTCTTTGTTGACATTCTTTGATCGAGTGACAAAGGAACGACTTAATCATTTTAAAAATTACCCTTTTAAATCCAACATCGATTGCCTTAGAACAGTTAAAGAACAATTCACTTAACTTTTCTTTTTCTGTCCATTGTTCAACAAATCACCGCGTTATTCGAGTCCAAACGACATTTTTAGAAATCGAAAATGCACTCGTTCGAGTCCAAACGACATTTTTAGAAATCGAAAATGCACTCGCACCGTTTCATTCGAGTAATATATTCCAATACTGTTACCCACATTGTTTTTTAATAATCCATCGTAAAAACACACACTCGTTATAATAAAAACGACCCACTTGACTGAAATGACGCAATAAAGAGATTTCGTCAGCTGTGTATTAAAAACAGGTATTCTCAATTCAAACAGTAAAACGCAATCTGGTGAGCTCCTAAGCGTCGCGGTAAGAGTGTGTGGTTACCACGCGGGATGCCCTAGTTCAATCCCTCGTTGGATCCAGATTGTTTTCTCTGTAGCTAAACGAATTTGAAAGAAACGCTGCATTGGATTGATAACTTAAGGCTTTTTTTATATACGGTATATTGCTTTGAAAAATAAACATTCATTTCATGTATAAATCCAAATTTAAGAACGCTTGAACGAGAAGTGAAAGACAAAAAAGTAGCCCATATAGGTGTGGGATAAAGCAAGTTGTGGGATTAACCTTATATGTTCTGTATGGGTCGTATTTTGTTCTTTAAAATCATTTAGCTGTAGGATAAAATGTTTTTTTGTTTTTTCCTATGTATAAGATGCAGTATTGTTTTTAAAGCATGCACATTACCATGTATCAATAATCATAATTTAATTAAAAAAAAATCAGTTGCAACAAAGAATAAAATTCTAAAGAATATACCACTGGCATGGAATATGTGTGTACCAGTTAATTTGTATTATTGAGAGAGGATCTCACATACGAGGAAATTCTGACGCCTGTACACATGTCAACCTACGCACAGAGATTGGACTGTTTTCGATCATCGGTAAGAATCAAATGTGTAACGAATGAACACATCAAAGTGAAAATCAAATTAAACGAAGTTGTACTTTTTTCACTGTTGTATTACTGACATGTATGCATTGTCAATAACAACCATTGTAAAACATGATTTGGCCTTTTGTTATCTAAATGATAATAAAACATTCTAATATATATGCGGATATACGCATAGTATTTATGTGCATACGGAGGCGGTGCAAAAGCAGCCTTATTCATTGCAAATATATATAAATATATGTAAATGATCGCCCATGGTACAATCTCGGCAGCGAGATCAAGAAAAGCGAAAAGCAATACATTCTGGGTAGTCAACGATTGGAAGACTTACAAGATATTTAGGAACGATGTGAATAAATGTAAACAGATACCCACGCCATGTTCAAACACCCTGACAAAAATTTGTTTGAGTCATCAAGTCCTTTGGCAAACGACTAAAATGTTGATAAAAGATAGTGCATCTGGTCATTCTATAATCATTCCAATACAATAGCCAATTTTCCAAATTTAATTGACCAAGACAAGTCTTATTCTGTTCCGAACATTAAAACGAAATATACATTTAATTATTACCTCTGCTCGATATCAACGTTAAACTATAGTACCCACAACTGACCAAACTTTGGTTTTCAAACAAACACCAACTACATGATATTATAACAGAACAAGACTTGATTGATGTTCCCTCCGATTTCGTTATAAATAAAGCAACTATTCCCGTTGAAATTGGTCACACAATTCTACGAAAAAGTGCTCAGTGTTTCTCTTAACCACTTCTAGTGTTGCTGTTTGTTTTACAGATCTATCCGCAAAAATACCTTCCCTTATAAATGGAAAGAGGCTACTGTCATGTCAATATTTTAACAGAGTGAACAATTTATTACATATTTATACCTATTTCATATATCAACTGCGTATGAAAAATATTCGAGCGTAACTTGTTTCAATATATGTATAATTACATACAAACAAATCACGATTTTTACGGTGCCAACAACTTATTGATATGTACAACCAAGTATGACAACCATGAAAGAAAATCTATTTGTTTCATGCAATGTGACATTACTTAGGCGTTTGGCTGGGTCAAACATATATTAAATATTTATTAAAAGTTATGTTTACAGTTTTGAATATTTGGTGCTGTCTGTATATAACAAGCTTTGCTGTTAAAGTTTCAATAGTGTAAGGGGTCGAAGCTGTTTGTTCCGACAATGTCTTAAAAACGTCTTACGTTTTGTGTGGAGCATACACATTGCTTAATCAATCCAGTTTATGTTACTTGAAGCGACATATTCTATTTTGGACATGATCTTATTGGTGGACGGGTATCAAGAGAATGCTCGAAATAGCATCAATTTATACAATGTTATAGACAGAGGAGTTCACATACCACGTCGAACAACCATGATTTGCATTTTCCCGGCAAAAGGTTCGAGTAATATTCGTATTAATCTCTTACTTCCGCTGTACGTCAATTATCTTTAATGGATTCCTGGAAAGACACATGGTGCATTGAACAGTATGATTTGCACTGACGCAGGTCACATATCTATGATGATAAATAACTGTTAATAATGCGGAATAAAATGGAGAAGAGCCGTAAACTAACATCAAGACATTAAGCTTATAGTGGTGCCTTAGTAAATTCTTTTCTTTTCTAATGAAGAATACACTATATTTTTCAGATATGAAGAGTATGCATTAAAATTTGACATATTCATGTGTTCTTTTGTTCCAGGCGATAAACGTCTTTGTATGACAATGAATAATATAATGCTTATATCAGTTATAGTTATCGCTACAAACACATGCATCCATTACATCTTTATCTTATGCTTCACAGTTAGTCCATTCATACATGGGTATAATTATTGGACATTATTGCCAAAGAATCAACGTAAGATCGCTTACATAGTGTTAAACTTGTAGTTAAAATGCTTAACCTTTTATATAGAAACTTAAGCGATCAATCTGGCATTCGGACATGCTTGAGTTTACACATTTGTAATATTTTATCGGTATTTATACAGCGTTTAGACTATGTTTTGCATAATGACAGTGTGACATCAATATCCAGATCTTCCCTAAAACAGATAAATGTAATAATTTAATGATGTCGGACCATAAGACTATCGTGCAACTCAACCATGCAACATTGAAGTTAATAAAAGCTACAAAGACAGGGAAAGCCAAAATCCGATGTTCATGTTATAAAGTGTATACATCACGATATGTTTTTGAAACGAGTATTTACGCAAGAAGGCTAATTCGCGATGTGGGGTTAACTACCAATGAAAACGTCATACACGGACTATTTTAACGACATAAGCTTAGGAATAAACTATATACATCGCGCACATGGCCTTTGATGTTCTGTTTTAGAACGTTTACATTATGTTGCTTCATAGATTGTTAATGTTTTTAAATAGATTAAAAGACCAGCATTTTCAAATTTGGAGGGGCAATGTTGCCAACAACGCCAAACTAGCCTTTTATATGGACTTCAAACAAATATATTCTAGGGAATTATACATTGATGTTGTAGACGTTTCTAAGTTTAGGAAAGCTCTAGCCATGTTTAGAAGTTCGTCTCATAGCCTAATGGTAGAGAAAGGTAGATATTATAATATTGGTAGAGAAGAGAACATGTGTTTTCTGTGAAAGCGTCGTTGAAGACGAATTCCACTTTGTTATGATTTGTCCATTGTATGACAGTGTTCGTGAAAAAAATATTCCTCATTACTATATAAAAAACAAACAATACTTCAATTTTATAAATTTACTTTGCACTACAGATATGGCGACAATCCGTAACCTAGCTATGTATATATACGATGCTTTAATGCAACGAGATGAATTCATGCGGGGTACAGAGTAACTCATCATCATTGCTTATATATACTTTGCATTTTTGGTTTATTATGCGCGTATAGTAATGAGAAACTGTGTAGACATGTAAACATGCACTTATTTTTGCCAATTTGATGTCTTGATGTTGATGTTATGTTAGTTATAGAATTATAAACAATGTGTTCCAGTTTTGTTTTAGTGTATTCATCTAATGCAACTAGGAATTATGTATCCTGTCATATTATAAATGCAAAATATGGACAGCCCATATCGGACGCCTCACGCAAGAGGCAGGCGGTGTGCATTCTCTATATCTACTCTATGTTTATTCATTGAGAATACATCGTCTTCTTATAAGATCTCCTTAATTCGAATATGTTCTATCCTTGACTAACCATTATATATTATGTTGTTTATATGTTGTATATGGGCCGGTGGCCATATGTACGAAATAAAGAATTGAATTAAATTGATTATGTGTTGTTACAAACAACGCTGCCCCATTGCATCAACCAATTATAGATGCATTCAAATAGTAATGGCTAATACGGTACAGATTTAGTATTAACCATTGTAAGCTCGTTCCCACTGATTTATGTTTCTTATGCATCTACCCCATTCCTGAGTAAGCCTTCTTTGAATACTTATTCTCAAAATGTGAAAAAGTTTATCTGGCAAAAGCCAGAAGTCCAATTACACGACGGTCTCAAATTTTTACCTTGCGTGTTGTAAACAAGTTCGTATATATGCTTGTATTACCTCCGAGTTGGTGTGCCTAAGAAAGTGCCAATTGCGTTGCTCTGGTTCATATTAAACCATTTAGTTTATAAGCAGTAATAGAATGGCATTAATATTCTCTTAAATATCTGTTTAAGTTGATATGTATATGTTTTATTAAGTATGTGTTTGCTTTGACTTTTCCAACGCCGTTATCATTTGTTTTGTGTTTAGTGTGTATTATATATTGTCCGGCCATGTCCATTCTGTCTGTCTGTATGTCCGAATCTGCATCCTGCAATAACTCATAAAAAGGTTGATGCATTCGGTGTGTAGATAAAGTGCAATAAACCCCATAAAGGGAATAAAAACGTGTTTTTGGTTTTCTTACACATATGGCTTCCATAGAAACAGAAATTATAGATAAAAATGTTAAAACGTCCGGAATCCTGCGACATTTCAAGAAGTGCTATATGTGGTTGCTTAACTTACATACACAAGTGAAAACTTAAATCTAAATCCTGCGACTAAAAAAGTACGTAAGCTGGATTGATGAAACTCGGTATATGGAAGGAGGGTCAAATGTTGAATATGCTTATTATATCACTGTTCTTGTTCAGATCAAACTTGTGCTTGCTATGGTTACATAAATAATCAAGAATCAAAATATTGATCCTGCGATAGCTAAAAAGTCCCTTAGCTAGGTTGATGAAACCTATGGAGAGCCTGTTCTTACACCGACACATACTATTCCAGTTAAGAAATGATGTTTTGTCACTAACAAAGCTCTTGTTTATAACAACATTGTAATATTATCTTAGCAAAAAAAAAAGTTATTTTTTACTTAATTATTTATAAAATAAACGTATAAAACACAAAACATATCGACATCAAAAAAATAGAGGCAAGCTGCGATGATTGGTTCTATGGGATATAGAGTTCAAATGTAATTATTGGAAAGTCGTGTAAGCAACATCGTAACACGTCAATATTGTAAAAAAATACGTAATACTGTCAATATGATAAATTGCTTTATCGGTAATATGGAATGAGCCAAATAATATACATGAGCAATGACCGAACATAGTATTGCGCTACATTTTTAATTCAAGAGTATTGTTAAGTCGGTTGGCTTTTTTTAAAAGACGTCTCAAACGAAATTGCGAAATGAGACAGTACAGGCCTCTTGGAACACATGCGCAATAACATGAGTTTATGTGTTTAAAATATTCATTAGTAGTATGATCTCATCATGCAAACGTCATATCACAAGCAAGCCAAGATGGCTTTGAAGGGAAAAACATATTTTTGTAAACTTGTTACTTTTTGATTTTACGTGAGCGTAATTTTAAGTGGTGGTTTAGTTTCATGTGGTGCGAATATAACATAATATTTTCAATGTGGTCACTATGTTGTGGATGGGACACCATCACGTTTGATAGTAACGAAGATTTTGAAGATTTGTCATGATTCAAGGGCGACATTCTTAGTAGAAGATATGCAGGTCGGTTGTTAACAAGGCGACATTCTTAGTAGAAGATATGCAGGTCGGTTGTTAACAATCTGATGAAGTTGCCCATAAAGGTAGCTTTTAACTCAGATATCAACTGTTAATTACAGAACCGTTGCTTCTGAAATTAAAAATGATTCAAGTTGGTAATTTTATTTTAATTGATAATTTTAGTGACCCGATATTATCTATACATCCAGATGTAGAGTATCGTTATATAATTGTGAGAAATACTCTTTTTTTTAAAGTCCAGATAGTATGGATCGGGATACAAGCGAGTAAAATACGGACTTTTTTAATCGTCATGTATTTAAAGGATCAAAGTTTTCTTACCCGGGCCCCCTTTTTGAATCACTGTCGTATTTAACTGACAACAATTTTAATTAAATAATTTTTAAGCCCTTCAAATGATGAAATTGTGTTAACAATACATTAAAGGAGTGGTGTGGTTTGAAAACAGAAATACTTCATTTCGATGTCTTTTTTATACGGACGATCATTTTGAAAAAAAAATGGACATGTTTTAAACATTCCAGCGTGTTATAAACCACTTAGCTTGAATATTTGTGGCGACAAGAAACAACTCTAAAACATCCATCAAAGCTCATTTCTTGAAGTTTATGACGTAAATACACAAACAGTACATGACAGAAGTCGGGCATTCATTGCATAATGCAGCATGAATAGCAAAACCTTATAGCACGTTCAACTACACTGGCAAGCTTCTGTTAAACATTTAATTTACACAATGTACCAAATATGAGTGCGGGTGCACGACATGGTGTTGGGTCAAATTAGAAAGGAGTATACTAATTATTCAAGTACTTTGGTGTTTGAAAATAATTGTGCAAAGAAAGTCACAAGATGATAATCAGTCTTAATGTAAGTGTTCTTTTTCGTTTTGTCCGTCCCTTAAGAGTACAAGGAAAAAGATCGGTTGCGGGGGAATCGGAAAGATTTCGGGTCGAAATGAGCGATCACATAATCGACATTGTTTAGAGACACTCTGCATTTAAGGCATTAACGTAACCGTCAATTGACATCTCGCCTGGACGATGATCGCTCCGCCCACTTAATCACGTGGCCTAGCAGATAAGAAACCTAGACAAGTTAACACCAAATTGGCTTCTTTTCCTATATAATGCATATAGATTGCGCGATATTCCGGATGATTTTTATGGACCTTTCCACATCATATAACACTTGTCAAAGGGGTTTGTGTCATTTATTTATTCTGCAAAATGCAAAAAATATTAGTTTATATCGAGGATCACCTATTTATAACGGGGTTTTCGGTACATTAAACACGCTCTCAAACGCTTGCGCGCTTACCGAAATCAAACCTGTTACTACGTGAAATGGTGGTATTAGCAATAAATTAACACTTTTACACTGGTGTTTACCCGTGTTATTTACGAATATATTAACGAAACATTTTTCCGCATGTATTTGACACGAAATAGCGCTTTATAGCTGGCATTTCGGTGAAGTTTTACGCGCTTTCTGACGCCGAGTGGGTACCTAAATCCCACATGTTATAACGTATAAAAGTGATATTAATAATATTAAACATTGCTTATGGAACATTAATAAATCACTAAAATTGAAAGTGCAAAACAACCAAATCACTGTGGTCATTGTCTGATATAAATTAGCGTTGTATGAAGGGGATTTCGGTCAGGCTAGTTAATAAAGCTACCAGTGTCAGCGCAGGTACTGACTTCCCCCAAGTAACCGCGTTAATTGGTTATATTAGTAATAAAAAACTCTTATAGAATGGCATTTATCGATACGTTCTCATTAAAATAGTATCATAAAATGGTTTTCACTTGTTTCTGACACATAACAAAACACGATTTATAACGCGGATTTCGTTAAGTTTCGCAAAATGGGTACCAATATTTCCTATTATTTTACATACACACGTGCAATAATTCATACTTAATAATGTTAATATGACATTTCCAGTTTTTGAAATAACTTAATGTTCTATAACTTTAAGGGGGATCTCGGTATTTCTACACATTGAAGCTTCCACTCGCATTTGTCAAGACCGCATTTCCGCGGTGGAAATGGTATAAATTTAATTAATCTAACTTATCTTTCTGGATACCGAATGTCCGAGTAACATAAACCATATTAACACCGTTTTAAAATATTTAATTTCCTTTTTTTTTCCAACAAAATAAACGAAACTCGTTGGAAAAAATGAGAACTAGGCATTCGATATCCAAGTGTGGATTAAAAGCGTTAATTAGTGACACCACATGTCTGCACACGTGTAGATACCGTTATTTAGATAAGATATCACGTGTCACCTTCAAATAACATGTATAATGACAATCAAGTGCATTACTTTAAGAGTAATAAAACACAGCATGCTTTAGGCTTCATGCTGAGTTTTATTACTCTTAAAGTAATGCAGATGAACCTTGCTTTTATTACACACATAATAACTGATAAAACTATATAAAAAAACACCAACTATTATGTGATGATCAGATCGATAACATAAACTATTTAAATCTGCTAATATATTCGATATTAACATATTGTAATTGTCGTTGACAGTGTTGACGTTCAGTTGTTCGTGGATACGACCACGTGCATTTTTCCATTTTTTACACTTCTCGAAATCCTTTTTCGGCTTTGGAAACGGTATAAGTACAATGTCAACAACTAATTTTTCTGGATATCGATTGCCCGAGTAACACAATCCTAATTGACACCGTTTAGCTATATTTAATATACGTTTTTTAAGAGGAAAACAAACACAACTCGTTGAAAAATGTGAATATCTACATTCAGCGTGTCTAGAAAATGTGTCTGGTAACTGAAGCGCCGGATTAATCGATGGCTGATTGGTCGATCGATATTTAGATAAGGATTTGATTGACAGTTGGCGAGATGTCAATTAATCCACCTACGACAATTTTCTCATCCTTAAAAAGATATGCGTCAAGTCCTCAATTACCGGGTTATGGATTATATTTACGCAATAACATTTGCACGTCATTTGTCCTCTTTTTAAGACGCATTGAGATAAACGATTATTTCTTGAGTAGAATCAAATAAAAGTATATTTGCGTATTTGCTCTGGTTAATCACAACTCATCCGTCAATTATCCCTGTCCGTAAAATGTCGCACACTATCGGGATCGGTCACAGATGCGACTACATAAATTGATAAATACGGACACATATGAACGACCGTTCGTATTTCAACGAGAGCGATAATTCTTTGTCAACGGACACCTGTTACGTAAACGGGTTACGCATAACGCGCACATTGACAATCGGCCTTTCGTACAATGCGCTAAAGGAAATACTCATATGTCGTAATGCGAAACAAAACTTCGATGACAATGATTTATCCCAAGTTTAAAATGATGTGCAAATAGTTTATTTTTTATGCATGTGTCATCCATTTTAATTGTTAATTTCGTGAAACGTTTGTTTTCCCCATTGAATTCTCAATGTTACAGTAGCTAGTTGTCATACAAGTTTTTTTCCTTTTGCAAAATGCAATACATTTTATCCACATATTGGGCTGTGAACGTCTTTATTATTTTCACGATGAAGGTCTTTCCGGAGTGTCGAATTTCCTGGCGTCAAGGCACTAAAATGATAAATTATTAAAAAAATAAAATTTCATCTTAAAAAATCCACTCGTATGCTGGAAATGTCTCTTTAGACTGGCATTATTGCAATGCACAACGAATACATCTGCAGTTGGACTAACTTTATAGCCGCAAAATCCATATACAGTAACATATGCGGGGGATAATTTGTTTATAGTGTTACCGAAACTTATAACTAATGATACTTTACATAAGATAGAACAATGCACACACATTCATTATTTGTAACCGCGGTTATAAATGTACAAATGCGACGCCTTATCGCCTAAACAATATGTCTTCATGAACGCCAGTTATCACAGTGTCTGAACAATAAATTAAAATATTTGACTTTACTAGTTGTATGCCTCCACGTGTTGAGTGAGGAAGGGACTACAGACTATCGCTTGTTCACCAAGTTTTTCGTCCGTCCGTCCGTCCGTCCTCCCGTTGCACGTTTGTGTCGCGTAACTCAAACAGTACTGCTAGAGCGATGGATCTTTACAAACATATTATTGTTTTTTAATCAGGATAAGAAGTTGTGCATCTCTGTATTTTGTGTTTGATGTTTTCGACATACTCGGAGTTAGGCTTCATTTTTGTGAAAAAGACATGTTAAACTTGTAGCGTAACTCAACATGTTTGTTTTCTGCTAAACTGTTAATGACTGCCAAAACGAATTGTGCATGTTTGCAAGGTTTTCGTGGTAGCAAGATATATTCTAGGGAAGGTTTTTGCAAGTTTGCGGTTTGATGCCCGCTTTACGATAAACTTGTGCGAACAAGCATCGATTTATTCCGTTAGTACGAAGTCTTTGGCGTTGTTTGACACCAAGGTTTTGCAAGTCGGTTGAAAATTGATTGAGAAGTGGGCTTCCGTTTTAGATTTGTTTAAGGAGTGTCGCACGTTTCTCACAAAGCTTTTCTGCCAGAGGGATGAAACAAACATATAACCCAGCACGTGAATTTGCTCATTTTCGTATTTTGGTTCGATTTTCTTTATATAAAACGAGTCTTTTTAAGTAAAAATCAACAACATTTGTTAACTTGTGTCACGTATATCGTTTTGTTTAGTATCGTTCGAATTTATTATTCTGCCCTTGTTATGCGTTCAATAGTACAAATGTAGATTTAAAATCCATTGAGTTATTCCCTACAGGTTTTAGCTTTAAATTGTATTTATTGATAAATAACTGTAAGTTACGCGGAATAAAATGAAGAAGAGCCGAAAACTAAAAATTTGTTTAAAGTTTCTTAGTTATTTTTGAAACATTAACACAATAGGGAGGCCTTATTGAACCCTTTTTTACCAATGAACAATACTGTAACTTTATTCAGAGAAAAAGCGTATGCATCGAACATTTCACATAAACATCTGTTCGTATGGTCAAGGAAATAAACGCCTTCGTATGAAAATGCTTATTAAACGGCGAATATCAGTTATAGAAATCACTACAAACATATGAATCCAATACATGTTTATCAAATGATTGACACTTCGCAAAATCAAAACATTTGAACCGCTATAACTATTTGACATTATACTGAATCTACGTTAGAACGTTTTCATATAGGTAAAATGTGTTGTTAAAATGGTAAACCTTTTTTAAAGCCACCGAAGCGAGCAATCTAGCATTCATGATTGAGTTAACACAATTGTGGTATTTAATCAGTATTTAGACAGTAGTTTGACTTTGGTTTTTGCACCATGACATTGTGACATTGATATCCAGATCAATCGAAGCATGATGACAGCTATAAACATTGGACATTATGGACAGAGAATCAACATGTTGGTAAACAGTGTTGTTAAAATGGTGAATCTGTTATGAAGCAACTTTCGCGAGCAATCTAGACCTCAGACATGCTCAAGTTTATACAATTGTAATATTTAATCAGTACTTCGACTTTGGTTTGCATCATCAGTGTATCATTTTAATCAGATCGTCACTCAAACAGATACATTCAAAAACTTAATGCTGTCGGATCACTAGACTTAACCATGGGGCTACAAAACCTTCAAAGACAGAGAAAGCCACTATACGATTTTCATTAAGTTTAATTAGGGGTGTGGCTGCAGTTTCGCTGGTTTTTTTCCATCTAATAGATTTTGTCCAAAATTTATATTTAAAATATATATACAAATACTATATGAAAAATGAAACAAAAACCTATGGTTATGGGCCTTGCTTTGATTTTATGCACCATTATATAACATGGACTTTTTCAATAAAACTAAAAACTCTCTAATTTCTTAAAAATAATTAATAACCTATGAAATCGGAAACATGTAGTCATATTATAACCTAAGATACATCATATACCATTTATTTAAACCACAAAATATCAATAAAATTCAGTACACAAGTTAAATTTAATATATATTTTTTTTAAATTGTTATGTCAACCAAAAAAATCGTCATTTATTTATTATTGTAACCACATAAATGGAATTTAAAAACAAATGTCTAATAGAATTCTGCGAAACTGCTAAAATATGTTTATCTTCGTATTGTCAGCATCAAAACACAAATTAAAAACGGGGTCGCCGCACTTTTAACAGACATTTTTTGTTTTATCAATCCCTACCGTTTACATCGAATTTCATAAAATACAGCAATCAGTCGAAACCCAAGTACCGGTACATAGATTGTTAAAAATATGCATAAACAACATAAATTGTTTACAATCTTAACTGGGACCACAACAGCTAGACAAAAGACACATATAAAAAAACAATATTAATTCACAAACTCAAGACCATACAGTATCAAACTCGACCTTAATCATTAATAACTTACAGGTACTTGTTCACATATTTCGGCATGTTTTGAAGTTTGTGATTGAATGCTTTTAGCTGATAAATGTAAACAACAGGACTAACGAGCTCCAGTATGAAACAAGAATGAAATTAAAGAAAGAAAAAAAGTTAACAAAAAAGTTAACCCCACCTGGGATCGAACCACTGACAATTGTATAATGAACCAACTCGGTCATTTCTGATGATACTGATAACAAAAATATTGGGTTGTGATAATAGCTACATCGGTTTTGACATAAATATATCCTCGTTCAAATAAACTGCCACAACACCCTTTAAGTTTACACGTCATGTTGTAACTAACACTGGTATTAATGCAAGTTATTTCGCGATGCGTGATTTTACATAAACTACCTATAAAATGTCATGCATGGGCTTCTTTAACGACATAAGCGCTTCAAATTAACCATATACATCACGAACATGACCTTTGATGTCCTGTTTAAGAACGTTTACATTTTGTTTAATTTGATTTTTATGTTTGTGATCAATTATTTGTTTGAAGTTTTATCGAACTTTTCAACTCCGGTGATTTGGGTTGTTATCATTTTATTGTTGTTGTGTTGTGTTAGATTTCTATTTTCTTTTATAGCATTTTGGTCCCGAGCATTCAACCCAGGATTTTCCATCCTGATAATGGTGTTCACTTTGAACGTTCCATTGCGAGGTCTCCAATTTGGAGGAATGACAATCATTATTTTGCCAATGCCGTTTGTGCTAGTATACATTTAAATCTGGAAAAAAATACTTTTTTCGGCAAAATGCGAATGGCAAAATACAAACAGAAATATAAATGTTAATTATTTGGCAACACATGATGCCAAGGAAGTTTAATCGAAATAGAATAAAATTAGACAATGTAATGACCGTGTGTGCTGCTAAAACCATTCATACCTGGTTTCAAACAAAAGCCTTGTGTTTTGTGTAACCCGCATATTTGTTTATGTTATGCCTTTATATTTCTACGGCCTTTATGATAGAGACACAGTTATAATGCGCTATTATGTATATAACCAATATCCAAACATATAATTTTCTTTTACGAAATAAGAATAACCAATAAATGTAATGATCGGCAATAACACATCAGATTTAGAGAAACCGAAAACATCAAGTTTTCTAGCTTTATAGCTTTTGAAAATGTGCAGATAAAAAAGCAACCAAATGAACTCGATAATTACAAATAAAACGATTCAAATGAAATAATTTTTGGATGAAATTGATATTTCATTTAACAGCTTTCATACAAAGTCTATTACTATACAATTAATATGATTTTAGAACCCTTGTATTTAACCGGAAGGGACTGTATGTTTTACCTTTGTCCTCCGGCCGAATGTCAATCCTGCATTAACCAAGGAAATGTTGATATAAGTAGGTGAGTTGATAAAGCGCCTTAACGGGCTTATGCGCGTTGTTACCTTTTTTTCCGCTCAAAAGGTGGCTGCTTTAGTTACATAAATAAATGAAAACTCTCCCAAAAGTCAGGATACTACGAAAACTCAAAAAGAACTAAGGCAAGGTTGTGATTACTACGGTTACATAAATAAGTGATAACTTTGAACTAGATCTTGCGACAACATAAAAAGTACGTAAGCTAGGATGAGTAAACGTTGCATAAGGATATAGGGCCATATGGGGAAATACTTCATGTTTTTTTCACACCAAAATTGTGCTTGATAAGGTAACATAAATAAATCGTGGTTTAAATGTAAACCATGCTAATTCATCCACTCAATGACATTGTTCGAACAATACATTAAAAGACTGGTGTTGCTTAAAACCAGAAACATATTATTTCGTTGTCTATTTATTGTGACAATCAACGATAATAAACATTTTGAAAAACACAAAATTCATGTTTAAAACATCACAGCGTGTTGTTAATCACTAAGATAGAATATTTGTTGCGCCAGGAAACAACTCTAAAACATCCAGCATAGCTCTTAATGTATATGACGTAAATACACAAACTATGGCACGAGCGTAGTCATGGATTCATTGCATAATGCATTATGAATAGCATGGCTTTTTAGCACTTTCAACTACACTGGCACGCTTCTGTAAAATAATAAATTTATAAAAATGTACCAAATACGAGTAAAGGTAAACGAACTTGGGCGGGTCAAATTAGAAAGGATTATACTTGTCATTTACGTAATTTAGTCTTTGAACTTATTTTTGTTGAATATCACAAGAGGATAGTCGTTCTTAACGTAACTGTTTTTCGTGTTGTCCGTTCCTTAACGATACACGAACAAGGATCGGTTGCGGGGGATTTGGAAGCTTTCGGGTCGAAAGTAGCGATCACATAATCGACATTGTTCAGAAACACTTTGCACTAAAGGCATTTTTAGTAACAGGCAATAAATCCACCCACTCCTATACTCTGATCGTTAGAAAAAGATCAGCATCAAGTCCTTTATTAAACATATTACCGATCCTTTATGGATTATATTTACATAATTACATGGGAACGTCATTTGTTCAGTTTAATAGAAGCATTGAGATGAAATGAAACGATTATTTCTGAGGTGGAATTAAATAAAAGTCTATTTGAGTATTTGCCCTGGGTAATCGGCAACTCGTCCGTCAATTATCCGTGTCCGTTAAGCCTTGCTTACTACGTGTTCGATCACGGATGTGGCTTCAACAATTTATAAATACAGACACACATTAACACTTTTTCGTATTTCAACCGGAGCGATATATTTTTACGGACGCTAGTCCCCAGTGTGGCCATACCTAGTGGGCAGTGACGTCATTTTGACTAGCACGTCAAGTAGAAAATTGTCAACATTGCCTCCGCTAAGAAACTTCAAATCCACGTTAGTATCGTATTATTTACTCGTTTTTGACGAAATAAAACGCGGGCTAAGGGTAGAATTGAGTACAATTCCCGGTTATATAAATATTTGACACCAGATGAGTAGTTTAGTCTATCATTCGAGGCAAATTCCTAGTTTTTATGTTACAATGCTCGCAAGCACGACAAGCACATTTTAAATCTTCCAAAATATCCGTTTCATATTCCTTTTTGCAGTGCACTAATATTTGCGGACGTGAATAATTCCATATTAAATGTGTTTTGTCCGAAAAAAAAACCTCAAAACACCATCTAATGACATTTTTAATGTACACCAACAATTTGGCTAACACGACAAGCAACAAAATTCAAGGCAAGCACGACAAGTCGATATTCGGCTAGAAAAACTAGTAGTTATAAGTGTAGAACTGGTAACTTCTATGTTGTCAAACTATAAACTTTAATTTATTTTAATGTGTGTGTCCCTTGTATAGTTCGTGTTTATTTACTGTCTTCGTGAGATTCTGTGCCCTGTCCTGTGTGTGTGTGTGTGTTCAGCCATGTATAATGTTTAAAAAGTAACGTGTTTAAGATGTTTAAACAGAACAAATGAACACAATCTACGCTTATAAATGACTACTGAATCGACATTCAGACATCATGTTACCATAAATAAGACTCTTCGTATAAGTTTATAACAGTTTTACGTGTACAAGAACATTTGACTGCAATATAGTACTGTTTAATTTCGACACATACACACTCTTGAAAACATACAATTACAAAAATGCATCAAACCAACATTTTTGCGGTTAAGCGCAAAACGTTGTGTATAACCCGACCGATATTGACCTTTGTGCCGAGTTCGCCTTGCAAATATAATTCCGTCCACCTTTTTTGCAATCTAGCGTTTCTCAAAATACACCTTTTCCAAGTGTTTTCATATACAGGAAACATGTTGCCTATATATTCGGAACAATCGCAAAAGGGTCAATTAAAAACATGCCGACAAACGTTTCTTGTTTGTGATGTAAATAAGAAAGATAAAACATTTAAAAAAATGAATATTGTTCATATCTGAACTATAATAGGAACTTTATTGTTTTGTTTTCTTACAATAAGTATATTTCTTTTGTAGGAATCATGAGACCAAAAACAAAACTCAAACTCGGAAAGCGAAGCAAGCGTATCAAGACGAGACGAGACGTCAGCAACACGAATATCCAACGTGGATGTCATTTTGGATCAAAACCGAAGATGAATTATTTAATATAGTGAAATATGAAAACAAAACGCATAATGTTTACTCATCACACTGTCCACAATGGAAAACATTTGTGCAAACTAAATCTCCACCAAAGGCGGGATAGTGCGAGAAGAAACGAGAGCAAATTGTTACCTACTTATAGACTTGGACTCGACATGAAAGAAATTTAATCAGATACCCCCTTTCTGTACAATTCCGTGTTTTAGAGGGATTGCAATCAAGCAGCTGGACTAGAGATATCACAGAAAATTAAATATATAATTATTCATGCGCATTATGTGTGTTTCAAATTAATACCAGGATTTAATTTAATGGAAGTGCTGAATATTTACCTCAGTCAAATAACTGTTAAAGTAAGGTGTTTTTTGTCGCCTTTGTGAATCAGATCACAATTGCTTGCAAATAATTAATTACAGCTTTGACCAGCATTGAGTCAAGCGTTGTTTTTATAACTCTTACAATTTCTAAAACCTGTACTTTGATATAACGCAAATGCTCTTTTGCCTTTGCTTTTTTCGTGAGATTTGCTCCATGTAGTTAACGAGTAACGAATATTTGCCCCCTCTTTGTGATTATCAATTAAACGGATGTTGCATACATTTTGAACCGATTTGTTTTGTTTTCATTCATTTTGTTTGAGAAATAAACACTACGCATTGAACGTTTTATTATTAATTTTAATAAATGAATTTTTTTTAAATGGCACCATAAAATCACATGTACATCATAATTGCAATAATATAACAGTAGCGTTAACAAAAAATAAAATAAATTTCTTTTTTAAAGAAACGCAAACAGATCAGCATCAAATTGTAAAAATGACTGAGATTAAATGATAAAGCTATTATCACAACTATAAAAGCACGGGTAAATCACAGACAGGTGAATGCCATTTCTAATACAAAAACGGACGCACGTATTTAGCACATACGTCACACACACACACATATATATAAAAAATAAATANTATATATATATATATATATATATATATATATATATATATATAAATAAAATAAACAAAATGTTAAATATCTTATAAACATATAAAACTACAAAACTTAAGCTTAAGATATTTTAAAATGTTTTTATGTTAATATAACTGCATCAAAAATAGCGACTTTCAGCTTACTCGCCAGGTAAAGGTTAAAAGATCTGGCAACCGGGCCTTTAACTGTCTTATTTATCTTACAGTAATTGCCTTACTAGTTTCTACCTCGTGCAAAAAAAAAAACAATTAATCTAATCCACATTTTGGGCTGTGTACTTGTTATTTTTGTCGTGATTAAGGACTTTCCGACGTCACGAACTTCCTGGCGTCTAGACACTTAAATGCTAAATTATGTAATATATACCATATTTTATCTGATAATAATCCAATTGTAAGCTGGAAATGTCTCTATAGACTGGCAAAATTGCATTGCACAGCGAATACATCTGTATTTGGCTTAACTTTATAGCCCCGATATCAAAATACAATAACAAATACTGAGAGAGACTTAAAACTATGATACTAAAATATGATAGAACAATATACAAACAGACATAGTTTGTAACCGCGGTTCAATTTAATAAATTTGGCGCATTTGCTCCTAAACAATTTGTCTTCATG
The DNA here is from genome assembly GCA_007657795.1 of Dreissena rostriformis. NCBI lineage: Eukaryota > Metazoa > Mollusca > Bivalvia > Myida > Dreissenidae > Dreissena > Dreissena rostriformis. The sequence continues at coordinate 64,624 of VMBQ01018509.1, read as the reverse complement.
AACGCCATTTATCAAATGTCTATCAAATTGTATTTCTGAACAAAAAATAAACATAGTTGACATAATAATAATAATAATAATAATAATAATAATAATAATAATAATAATAATAATAATAATAATAATAATCATAATCATAATCATAATAATAATAATAATAATAAAAATATCTGACTTACACTCAAGATACTAAAATGTTTGGTTAAGCGAATAAGAAAACACATACCGCGACCTTTTAAAAACATATTATGGTAAAATTCATAAAGAGCTGCTGTATCGACAATCAATTTGACTAAAAAGTATCTTGACTGTCAATACAAAAGTCAATATAAGAAGCCAAAATGGTATTTAGCGCTTAGTGGTTGAATTTAATATCACGTACACCAATCGCTTATGACTTCAACAGGAAAATCAACAGATACCAAAGTTGTTATCCTACTACTATTCCTACTAGTAATTATAATAATATCTGATATTATTTGCACCGCTTTTTGCGATTTTTGCGATTTTGGGGAAGAAATTGTGGATTATATCTACCAACACCTTACTGCTAGTGTGCTGGATATATACAATACTGTGTCTTGCATCTGATTGGTCGGCTTGCGAATCCTTGCTCATAACCAATATTAATCCAGTCGGTCAGTTTTTAAAACCCACACATGCATTTGGATCGCGTAGCACCTCTTTGAGCGTATTTTGTGTTCATATCGTTTCTATTGCGGCCTCCGCAATCATGACCATCATCAATCTCACGAGTGCTATTCAATTTTTAATTATTTGAACCCATTTCTTAGTGTGTACTCATGTGATTACATAGCTACAAATAAATGTGATGCCAGCAATTTTATGTGTTTTACAACAACGTCAATGGTTTGACTTTTGTCTTTGCAAAAGATAATGCTGGGAATTTAATCACGTTCTTGTGCGATTAATCTTGCTTCTTTCCTCATGTCTGTTTTATTTGCGGATGATCCTGAATGTCAAAAAGTCATTAAATAGAAATTGTTTTGGAAATCGCTTTAAACAAGATTGAGTTATGTTCAACATTAGCGGAGCCACGTCATGCAAACATGGGTATTATGCCATATGCGTAAAACATAGCTCCAGGAGCGTCTATGTCTGCTATAAAGTCACGCAATGTTTGTGGTCTCAATAGAGGACAGGTAGGCTCCTTACCAGACTTCGCATTTAGCAAAGGACCCCGTTTTACATGACGCGGCTCATTTATTAAAAAAATTTGTGTGTACAAAAAATAAAATTCGATTTTGGAGTTTTTGTGATAAAACTACGACTAAATCGCATTGTTTTGGTCTGAAGTCGGGAATTCTCCTACACATACAGTGTTGAACATATTTTATATCTTGAGAATAAATCATTTAAGTCATTTATAATTGTCAAATATAATCTTCTATTTTGATAGATTAAATAAGACAAAATAAAAGGTATTCAATCAAATTCAATCATAATGAGTTATTCAGAACAGAAGTAAAACACATTTTATATACACTGAGTTATGTTTTGCACTGTTACCACACTTTTTTCTATTTTGCAATTTCGTCGACCTCTTTTTAACATGTAATGATTTTAATTCTCATATTTTTTTTATGACCGACGCGTTGGAATCTTTCCAGTTTTCATCGGTGGAGAGAATTCAGTTAAGATACTTAATTCAAATACAAATTGCAAAAAAATCTGTTTAAAGCCGTTATCTCAAAAAGGGATTAATTACTCGTATAACAGAAATCCCAAATCGAGAGTAAGTCTTCATATGGTGACGAAGATGCAGCCGTTGGTGTGTAAACTTGTGACACTCTGATGTATCAATCACACAATTGCACGATTATTCTATTACACATTACGACAATAGTACATTCGCAATTTCATTTTTATTTTAATTAAATATTAGCGCATAGACTAAAATTGACGTTCTGCAACAAAAACGAGTACAATTTACATTATCGGCTTATTGGTGACAGTAACTTGGTCGCTATAAATGTTATTAAAGTGAAAAACAATTAATATATATATGTATGCTATATTTAAATCAACAATTTCTTATGTATGATTTTTTTTAATTAAGACAATAACATGCAGTTTTTTAATCGTAGAATATAATTTTATATACCCGCTTTAAGCCCACTTATACATTTGGATTTTTGCCATGAGTAGAATAATTGGATTCTTAAAGGTTGATTCTTTTCCATTTGTGGTTGGCGTTATCATCAATTCACGAAAAAATGGGTCTCCTTGAAATTGACGTTACTATCTCACCTTTGTTCTTTATTGTGTAAGCCTAACTTCACTGAGTAGTTATTACCAGTGATGATAGTGAACTCTCAAAATCTTTCCGCTTTTATAGCCAAATGTATATTACCGAAAATGAGTATGTCCTGAATTTCTCGATGTTTTGTCGCGTACAGTCTTACAAGCGGTACGTATAACGTTACTACAAAGAAGATATCTTTGCCACGTATAAGGAAACGCACCTAGAAGAAACATTAAAGGTTCAAAGAGACAACTTTTATAATCACATTATTAGTATACAGCAGATTTAAACTTTGCCCATTTTGATAATATCGTATCCTCAGGCTTACATACTTTATTACAAACCTGAAGAGCGTTGCATAAACTAAAAACGTTTACTTGAATAACTTTTCTATGTTTACATATTATCACAGCAGTTTGTATCATGAGAATGAAAACATTGTTTGTATGTATGCCCTATGTCAGTGTACATTATGTAATTCCCGGTTGGAAGAGATAATTGGACGAGGAAAACTTGCTTTTAATATCGAGTCTGTATGAAAGTAATTAAATAGTATTTACCTTGATAAATTAGAAATAATGACCACTAATCATTTTTTTAAATCAACAAAGTGTTTAATAATTGATTGTTCTCAAACATAACAATCAATTAATTTGCGACGTAACTTTTGTGCCTAATATGTAATATTCATGAAATTAAACAAACACTGATTTATCTATACACTCCGAAAGTCCTAATCGGTTATTGTTCTCATTATTGAAGGCAAAGAAACTTCTAATCGGAAAATTATTCATTTGTTTAAGAAGGTTTTGATTGTTTTCATAGTATCACGTTTTTCTACACGACAACATCTAAATTTATTAAAATATGTCATCATAAAATCGAACGTATTAATATATAATCAACACAATACATATTAATAATCTTCGTAAAATGTTGTATAACGGTGCCATTAGATTGTCGGCATAGTTGTTACTTGACTAAATGCAATTTCGCCTAACATGTTATGATTACACAAGTGCCAAATCTGTCCCTCGTGTGTCAAAGAGTAATATTACGGTACCATTATATTGTCGGCATATTTGTTATTTGACTAAATGCAATTTCGCCTTACAGGATGTAAATAAATGCTTTCATGAAATAACTCAATGAAAATATATGAAATTATGAAATATTACGGATATGGGAATGCTGGACAGTGGACAAAGTCATAATTTTCCGAGTTTCATTCGTCTTTTGAAACACTTCTTAATGGTTTGAAACGACTACGAACACCTACAATCAAAAGCCACGACAAACGCAAATTTAGATGTTATATTTTTTTTAACTGCAAATAGATATCTTCAAAATGAAATGAGAACATCGTTATCAAACTGGAGTGGCCCTTTTCCGAAATGGATTCTGATTGGAAAGTGAACACTATGCTTAAACATGTTTTATTTAAAGTCAGACTTCTTTTATATTTGTGCTTATGTAAAGAGTCCTTTGGCATTATTAATTTATGACAAATTAACATAAGATGTCCATATCTCGGCTCTTTGTATTGGCCTTATCAATTGAACAAACGCTCAACAGATCAACATACTATTTATTTATTTTTTAGTTAAACATGGCATCGAATCCCGTATCCCGTATCGAATAAAACTATCGGTGTCGGTCGTTTTCGCTTTGGTACATGTATAATATTTTTCTAAACTTTTTTGGAACATTTATTGTCAAAACAAATTCTCCCATGGGGAAGATATGCTTCTGGTTTTATGTTTACATTAAAACTGTGTATGGAGCAAATTCGAATGGTTACGTCGGGAAAATCCGATACACACTCAGCGGTTTACAAATAAAGACCATTTACCGGACAAATTTCAAACATGTATACGCGACATGCTAACCTATATTCTCTATATATTTCGCACTCGAAATAAAGCGAAAAACAACTTTAAAATATATCGCGCAAATATCCAGTGTATGATGCTCAATAAATGTTGCGTTCTTACAGCATCCCACATTTGTTTGGTTTACAATTTAACTCATGAATACATGAGCATATGGCAATGTGAAGATATGATTGTTGGTGAAATGTTTTTTTTTTTTATAAATGAATTTATAACATGATTTGTATACATACAAACTCGTTATTTAGATATATCGTAACGAAAATATGTATTACAGTAATGAATGAAATATAACATTAAGTCACCCATTCGAAGACAATCTTCTGCATACAAGATGCTATTCTTTTAAAAACCTTTTATATGAGATCGCTATGGTTCATTAAATGATGAAGCAAAACAAATGGTTGTACAGAACAAAAGTAATGTCAGGCGTTATTGCATAGCCATTTCCACAAGAAAAATGAGTCGTGTTTGTATTTGTAAAATTTACAAAGGGAATTTATGTATCTCTTTTTTGTATCGCTATGTTTAAGTACATTTTACTTCAATATTAAAAATTGTTCAACTGTCCTTAATTACGTTTCTCAAAACTCACCATACAAACATGCTTTTAAATAAAGTTAGTATTTAAGTAAGTACTAGTTTGAACGAATACATTTGGTATAAATATATACTGATTCCAAAAAAGCAACGTTAAAAACAACGCAAATTGTCATGACTGCGAAAGAGATGAACGCACCTAAAGTATATGAGTATTGTTTTTGAATACAACAAATGCCTATTTTAAACACAAATATAGCATACATTGAGACTCCCAGAAATCATAGATAGCGTCCGAGATTGCTGCTAAAATTGTGAAAACAAACCAACTATATGTATTGATGTATTTTGGATTTAAATGAAAGGATGATGAAAAATGTTTGCTTAACAATTATTCACATAAAATATTTCCTCAAACATGCATATTACCTTTAAATTGCTATGGTCAATGTTCTTTTTGAGGATAAATGTCAGGATTGTAAGAGTTTTATTATGTCGACAACCTTTACTAAAAAAAAAACTAGTTTACAACCACTATTATTCGCACTTGATTATTGGTGTATTCTGATCTCGAGAACGAGTCTGTTTTACATTTCCTGATGCGTCCTCGTTAAATTGTTGTTAACATCTCTGTAACAATAATAACATAAGTATTATATACGCAGGTTCCTACGAAACAAAACTTATAATTGCCATTACATAGAAAGTTGCCAGTTCTTTTATAGGCTGCTTAACGACAAAGACCAGTTAACGGTACGATGTCCCGTGTAAACGTCATATTTTATTTAGCAATAATGCCATTATGATCACGTGCATAACATTAAAGACTTGCGAATCGTAGCAATATCTTGTCATGAAGTGTTAAGAGCTGTTCTTTCCCTAAACTTAGTAAATCCCTGTTAATAAAAATGTTAAAGCTGTTCATTATATTGAAATAAATAGTTATTAATATTTACATGAGTATTTTCATCTCGTGTGTAATATCATTATATTGTAAATTGTCATTATCTAGACCCGTTAAAGGATGATTAATAAACATTACCCAATAGGGATCGATTTGTCACATGTTGATCCACTACCGCTATTTAAATAGGAACAACTACACGACAATCATACCTATGTTTAATTGCTGAATCGGGTAGTAGACAGAGCTTATGAGGCATAGCTGAGCTAACATAATATTGGTTTCACACGCTTCAATGGTTAGTACGTCAAACTGCAATAAATAAGTATAAATTGATTGTTTGCTGCATGAGACTTAATTGCTGCTTATGGTAGCTAGTGCACGACGATCAATGAACATGTTTCCTGATGCGATGATACGATATATCCGCTGATGCCTTTTGAGTTCATCTTGCATGTTTTATGCTGTATTTAGAGTTCAAAGGAAATAAATTTGAACTGTTTTTCCTGATATAATGCCGTACAGGTGCTGAGTTACAACACGTAAAATAGGATAATATCACAGACTTATGTAAAAATGTCACTCACACGTGTAAAAGCCACGTAAAAAAAAGAAGTCTTTTTACGATATTGTATGAACAACGAACACAGCTCTTGTCGCAATAAAATACTGATGAAATGGAGTTGCTATGATGAAATGTGTAAAACATTTAATTTATGGAACGACAGTAAAATATCCATATGTACTGCCTTAGTGCAAATATAAAAGATTTTAAATACGAAAAAGTTAAATTAGACATACATGTATATTATTGCATCAGTATTAACTGTATCGGTTTGGGAACAGCTGCCTCAATATCATACATGTAAGCGATTTAAGAAACACATGTTCAATGAATATTAATTATTATTTTACGAAAAGACGGAACATATTGAGCATGGAATCAACAGATGACGATAACCGCATTGCCTGATATAGCAATTTTCGAAGTTGCTGCCTAAGGGTACATGTACTGTAAACATTCCCAGGAATTCGATCAAATGAACAGAAATAAACATAGGGACAAACAATGCTATGTAACTGCTAAATTGTGCACACAAATTACCCATTCGCATGAATGAATAGGCATGAAAATTACAGTATTTATTATATAAATGTACTCGCAAAAGACTAAATGTTAGGCTATGGCATCTATTGATCGCGTTGATGGTCGTTATCCATAAATTCATATATATTTAACACGTTATGTTAACTCTATCTTCAGATGTTTAAAATAATAACATAATAAACCTGTACACTGACCAAACTTGACTAATCAACACGATCGTGTATATAGCATAACCGAAAATACTTTACTAGAAAACTAAACGATATTGAGTGACTTAAAGATTAATGGTCGTAATTTCATCTTAAATGTTGTAATTTAATGATTATTGTCCCAGAACTTTTGCCTCTTTTAACAAGTACCAAACCGTCTTTTTTATTCATGCTATATACGATTACGGCCTTAGACCTTTACACATTATTTTCTTTGTATGATGTATGTGTTTGTTTCCCACTCAGTTGATGCATGTACATGCAATTCTTTCGATTTTTATTCTGACATAGCTATATTTAATTTTTGTTAACCTATGATAATTACAAATGGGTCCAAATTCCGCTAAATTTAATTAAGTATAGTATTGCATTGGTAATTTTGTACAAAACATCAATAATAGAGGTCATTCATAACTAGTAATTCAATTCATGATCGTTCGCTAGGATATCCTGGTAGCTGTGCAAAGGCTTCAAAGAAGCCATTTTAATACCAATCTATCAGGCGTATATATTGTCTCTATAATTAACATAGAATCGGGCTTTTCGTCTAAGCAATCAGTTTAGAACTGCTTATTGAAACCCATCGGCGAATAGTTTGAGATAATCATGTGTAAACTATTATCCACAGAAAATATAATAGACCTAATATAATGCACATTCCAATCAGCATTAATCACATAACAGTGTCGTCGTTATGGAGTGCCGTAACCTTAACGTCATAAAACAATAATTTGTTAAAAAGATAAAGCAGCTACACATAAGTATAAACGAAATAAATAATAGTTATGTCATCTGAGCAATGGCAACACCATCTGACACAGCTGACACGCAAAAAAACAACAACACACAAACTGAATAAAAGTGTGATAAGTGCATTGAAAAGTTACAAGGAGCCTAGACCAGAAAGATGAAACTTGAGTTGAATCATTGGATTAGAAACACACCGGGAAACACTGAAATCACATAAGATATGCAATTATATATATGGAAATAATAACATCATGTGCATGATAGGATCACTTGAATTAAATAAACGACCAGCATGCGGCAACACGAGTTGTGTTCCTCATAATGTTTCTACAGTTACCTTTGTTCTAAAACAATGGTAAATATCTGTTTATAAAATGTTTAAGCATTTTGTACATCAAAATGACGTATTTGTTTTGAATTCCGGAATACATTACGATGTATATATATTATGCTTAATGAATATATACCAATTCTTATTATTAGTTATAGTCTTTCCTCGGATGCGTACGCTTTAATGACTTGTAACGCAAATGATGTGTGTCTACCCGTGTGCTAGTTAATTAACATGCGAGGCTAGTGTTGTTTATATTAAATTACACAAAAACATCAATATCTAGTAAAATAGTTTTCATAACGAAAGAGAGCAACATCATAATATAATGGTTAATGCATGTGTTGAACATTTTGCATTTAATTAAGATTATAGATTCAAGTAAAGGTTGATAAATGTGTTAAGTATTCGCACTTGGACACTAAAAACATTCCCAGAATGTTATTCTGAAGCTAATACAGTTAAAAATAAAACCATTCGTTATATTTTGTACATATAGAAAAAAGTATAACGCAGGCAAGTATATATGAGTGTTAAACTCACAAAGTTTTTCAATAATTGGTTGTTTAACGCATACGTTTCTTCAGCCATACATGTTTCAACAATACCCGCGGGGAAAGTCTTCTTATTGTTACATACACTTCACTTGGGAATTTTACAATCATACTAGCATAGTATGTTATAATATATTCTATGATAAGGTTCCTTCCAGTGCTAACACGAAGAAAATCCTTGATTGATGATTCACCGATTAATGTAAATATGTGGCTGGCTACAGGCTGTTTGGAAATCACGCTCTTCATTCATTTAATATTAAGCATCATGTATGTTCCTTTCTTGGCGGGTTAGATTGAACTCGCATATGTGCTGCGTTTAGAAGAGTTTACTTACAATAACACGCTTACATGCGGTTTCCAAAGAAGATATATATTTTGGTCGTAAGCTTTGTATTATGTATTGGAATTTATGAATAATGGTATGGTGAGTATGGAGATATTATGAATACTTAAGAAATAGAAAACCTCACTGAGAGCCCTATGACAGAATAGTGACCAGACAGGCAGCCACGGATAGTATATGGACCAAAGCCGAAGGCTGCCTGGCTGGTCACTATTCCGCAATTGGGCCTGAAGTGAGGTTTTTTATTTCTTATAGTTTACCGAACATTATTTAGCCAATACATGTCAATTGCAATAAACAAATTCCACCAATATGTAACTATTTACTAACATTGAATATAGCTGTTAAACTGATTATTATAAAGTTTTTGAACCATGAAACGGTAACCGAAACATATTTGCATAGTGAAACTTGCACAACATTCGAGTGGGTACTTTTAGCGGGCGCTATACAGAATAGCGCCCGCTGACAAGATGCGTGCGCATCTTTACCGGGCACTATTCAAAAGAACGGACCTCAGTAGTTTATATACGCAAAGAAGAAAGAAATGTATGTGAGGTAAACTATTCATAAATAGCGTTGCATGCACAATTTATAAAATAAATCAAATGTGTTCATGGAATAATAAAAAAAAACACAATTCTTATATTATGATTGGACATACCAGGAATCAAATGTCACGATATTAAAAGATTTGAAAAAAATGAATCGATGGTACTTTCTACATCCGGAATATTGTCTTTAAATGATGATTGTCACATGATTATGGTCAGTAATAATCGGTCAAACTGGACCGATGTTATCGTGAACGGCATAACTTAGATGGTATCAAATAATTACTAGACATTATCAAGAGGGATTTTTTTTATTCGTTTCTTTTTCCACATAACAGAAATGTTCGTGCATTCAGATATTTGGCTTTTTAATTAAATTGTTTTCCTAGAATAGCTTCATCTTGAGAACCGGAATAAAAAGTTTAAATTTTCCTTAATTTTAATGGGATATCGATAATGCTTATTAATAATATAAATCGAACTTATTGAAAATGGAAAGATTTCATTATTATTTTTTTTTATCATTATAAATGCTCTATTTTACCAAACCTCGACGATAAAATGCTATCCACGTGCACAGTTTTAAAATCAATTATTTGCTTATAGAATTATAGTCGTTCGTAACGTATGCTTCAACCCAAGATCGTTTGTTAGGGTTGCTGGGGGAAATGTTCATGGGCTCTAAAAAGGTCAAATCAATATTATTCTATCACGAGTATTGAGCGTCGCTATTTATACAAACCAACTAGCTTTCGTTTATGTTCAAAGGCTTCAAAGAAGTCATATTAATAACAATCTATCACGCGTATTTATTGGCGATATTTAATACAAATCAACGGGTCTGAGCGATATGCTTAGAGTTGTTATTGGAAACCAACTTCAATTAAATGTTGATAATGATGTGTACATTTCATAGCCATCATGCAATGCGAAATTCAAATATGTATTTATCGTTAATCATTTACGGTATTTTGTATGAATGACTACGTTATGTAGGACTTAGTTATTAAAAATTGCTACTTAATATAAACAAGTAAAGCTGCACCGTTTTTATTAATAAATTAAACCGTTGCAAGTGCCCGATAGCCAGACAGTCAAATCATAGAACAAAAAAAAAACATGAACACGGAAAATGAAAAAAAATCTTGTGTGTCCGCATTGGAACGGTCAATCAAAACACATCTGGGGACTTGACCAGTTTTATGCAGCTCAAAACCTATTGCATAGAACCTTTCCCCAAAGATACACAAAGTAAAACTCGTAGTCATCAACCGAAAATATATTGTTTAATCACTGTGTGATCTTTCTTTTAGGCCAAGTGACCAATTATTTACCAGACAATAAAACATGTACCATACAAACACATAATTAATTTAATGACACAAATATCATGGGATTTACAAAAAGCAATTCAAAGCATAGCATTGGGAGCATAAACTGGTTTTAACAACGCCAAACCTCACATATGATCGAGATAAGTCTTAAACCATTTAAGTGAACATACACAATAACACCATAACATCACAGTACATATCACAGAGTAATACAATATAATAATTTCAATTTAGTTAGGTAAACTAAATGAATAGAACTGTAACTGTCGGAGGCATGATAAAGAAAATACCAGTAACACCAACTCGGTTTTATTAGAAAGCTTAAGAGACGTCATATTCCAGGAAGAAGTAAAAAGACAGATAACATAGCTGTGTACATATGTTTCTACTAAATCGAACAAATATAGTATAATGCTCTGTTTGAAGGACATTCCCCTTTGTCTGCATGTTTTTTTTAATATTACATCGTAAGAGGTAAGCTGTTAAACACAGCATAGTACGTGTTTTTGCGTTTCATCTGCTTGTGATATTCGATTCGATAATAAATTTATGGTTATATCGGTGTGGCTTGCCTCGCATTATTACCTTATTCTATTAATACGAATGAGATTAAATGGAATGCTTAGTTATATTCACGAATTATCGTACAGTTTTATCACTTTCAAGCAGTATAATTATGATTTGGTATCAACGAATTTTTATTATTATTCCTCACAATCTTTAACAGCAATGTTTTGGCCATTTTGACGTTTCAGTAACCGCAAATCAATTTTGGTTCGATACAACAGACATTAAGGTTTCTATTTAGACAACACTTTTTGCCATTAAAACCTAATTTTTAATAACAATTATTTTCATTTCTTCTAAATGCGTACTTAGAGAAAAAGAATTAAGTAAGTCATGAAGGTTATGATTCCTCGTCAATTAAATGTGTATCAATGTTAAAACCAATGAATAAGTACACAGGTTTCGCGGAATAGAAATATTAAGCGCTACCACAAAGAACGAAGCCAGAGGTCGAATATGCTCCTTTATGACAAAAGCCAACAGCTGTTACGATTCGCCGTGTAAAAGACGTCATTTTATTGTTTTTTTTATGCAAAAATAACTAATTATAAATAAAAAATAAGACTTTTATCGCATACTTTATCTCAAAGAAGTAAATCTTCAAGAAAAAGGGTACTTAAGTTTGCGAAATCTCGGTTTCGCAAGGTTTTTTTCGGTGGCTCTTACGTTTTCTCAGAAATACGCGAAAAAATGGTAACACAGAAACGTCAATGTTTTCAGAACGTGTTTTCATTGAAGATATCATTATCTAAGCGTAGGCGTTTGTTGTACCGCTATCGTGTCATTTACCGCGATTCTAGATTCACGAACAGGTATATCAATTTGTGAAGTTCTTGCAATTTGACACAAAACACATTTCGAGGACGTCGATCTGAGGCAAATTCAATACAGAAAAACTAATTCGCTCTAGTTTGCACCGATAATAAGCGTATGAACACATAATCATGTATGTGAGTGCTTAGATAAAAACGGGTTACTTGGTAAATGTTTAACACACCAATAGTATTGAATTCAACGGCAGATGTAAAAGTATGTAACACTTTTTGTTGACAACATGACCATGCGTACATTATTGAATATGCAATTCAATCGAACAAACCTTTCGCAAAGAAAACGTGGATGGTACATTAACTGCATAATGTTATTCATGTGAAATTCGCTTTAGGAACTGTGCTAAACCCACGCGTTACATTAATTTTAAGAGGGAGTTTTGTGTCTAATCGTATAACAGGAACTCCGTAAGTTATGGTAAATAACGTTATTTTGTTCATAAGGTTAAGCGCAAATCTATCTATAGGAAAACCAACAGAAAAACAGACAAACACTAACAAAAACGTATTCCCATTTGCTTGACGAGCATACAAACTATTGGCAGCTTTTATGACGCGTGTGGAACTTGTTTAAATAATATTCATTTCTACAACTTCTAATTGTGTTGACATATACTGTACAAATACAAAAAAATGGAATCTTGTTATTTAGAACACTGTAAAATGTTACTTAACAACGTTTAAAAACTGGTTTCATTAAACTCCGTAAATTGTACTTGTAATTGATTATTCTTAATAAATAACAAAGGCGTTAGTGATACACATACTGACAAGGATAACCGATGAGACCGCCTATTTCATATTGAGTGCATTTGTGTTTTCCATCTATCCTGGGAATTGATTTGGGCAGTTGACATAAGGCAAAGAAATGTGACAAAGCCACACAAATGAATCTTATATAACTAATACATTCATAGATTAAACCAATCAGACGAGAGTGCAGTTGATCAGTCCGTTGCACTAATTGGTATCTTACGACCTGTATTGCATAACCTGTCTGTATAATGAGTACATTTCGTGTTTATTTTCCTGCAGAGGTGATAGGAATGGTGGCCCCGTCACAATCGTCCGTGCGGTCAGACTACCATGTTTAAAAGTTTAATGAAATATACAATTGTTTCGTACGATCTGTCTGTATAATGAGTACACTTTGTGTTTGTTTTCCTTCAGAGATGATAGAAATGTACTCGTTCCATGTATTTACTTACAGATGCTAATGCATACATTTCTAAGCTTTCTTATACAATACAAAAATAGTACAAAAACATGCACATTTTCTATAATAGGCAGTTCAGAGAGCAGTACAGTAGGAGTTTTTTTCTTACATTTACGTTGCCTCTCTTATGGCGGCCCCGTCACAATCGTCCGTGCGGTCAGTCTATCACGTTTAAATGTTTAATGAAATATACAATGTATCGTACTCTCTAGAATAAGCACAGAACAAACCCCGTCCCCGTATTGCATACATTGGTCTTAACCGTTGTGTATGCATACTATTCTCGTTATTTGTATATAGTTTATGCTATACAGATTTTACTCATTTTTCAATAAAGGAATATGGAAACTCCAGAAACACGTGCTTTATCGCAACCGAATATTCCATTTAATTAGGCAAGGGGATTAAACAATAAAGGACATTTCAAACACATACATAACAACATAAACAACTTTACATTCTTTATCAATATGTGAAGAACGTTTCCAGATACCTAAACCATTCTTGAATATCACCAAGGGTATCATATTACATTTATCTTAAACTTTGACAATATATCTTAGAACTTTTGGACACATGTTACGTTTTCAGTACATGTAATTGACATAACGGAAAAAGTATTTCTATCCATCTGAAGAATGTTCCACCTTGGTCTTTCTCGATGTAGTAACATGCAATAAAGCTATGTTTCAGTCGAGCCGTTGTACGAACAAAACATTCACATAGAGGATCTGTGTTTATTTCAGTACAAAATAGCAATATCACTTGATCAGAGGCATGTTTCACGAGTAGTGGAGCCACGTTAAAAATATATTTTATGTAAGATTATACTAAATCCAATTTTCATAGTGCCTCATGATAAAACGGTGAATCATTTTCCTGTCTCATTTAACTCAGTACTTGCAAGCCTTGTATACATCGTTTATGTCCTCTTCTAACAAGTGTGATACAAACTACATGTCATGTAATTGCTTCGACCAAAGGAAACCCCCGTTACATCAATAAAAATTGTCGTTCATCTTTCAACATATTCCTCGTTAAAATGCTCCAAAATGTTGCGGACAAAAATACAATATAGAAAAAAGCATAAAAGTCACGTCTGTGATTGCTTAATTGCTTATATAGAAGAAGACACAAAAGGCCAATACTTTCGAATGAATCATTGAGGGATACGCAATAATTTAGTATTGTACTACCTTAAAGGAAACAGTAGAATGTGCGGTACTGACAAAAAGGCGTCAAAATCATTATGAACCAATTTATACCATACATGTACAGTTTTTGATTAATCCGAGTAAATGCAATGTCCCAAAACAGCATTTGAGTATGACACATGCTAAGCCATTAAACTTGCATTTTCTGAACTCCGATAACATGGGTGGCGCGAGGACAATTAACTTGAAAATCATACAAAAAAGCTTTTTTCGACCGATTAAATGATATAGAAATCAATGATTTGAACAGCGTGCAACAGGTTGCTTTAAACACGCGCGGAAGTGCAGTGAGACAAAAGTCGGGTTTTAGTACTTTTTTATCACTTATTTCCCCAAACAATCATAAATCCTTGAAACATTCGTAGAACACTAAAAATCAATATTGATATGGTATTTATTACTTGGACAAAGCAACAAATACTTTTTTGGATTATGACATAATTAAACTCAATGTGAATATGCATTATTTAACATGACAGGCCCTTAGCGTGATTGTCAAGTTGAAAAAAGCCTCCACTACGTCGAACGCCATTAACTTTTCTACGAAGAAATGGTTCTTGGTATATTTGTATTCCCATTTAAATCTTTATTCCTGATTTATAGCCCTGTTTTTGGCACGGAAATGAGCGTGGCCTGAATTTCCTTATGCCTCCTCGTGTAAATGCTTATTATTGGGCATATAATACAGATTGATAACTTACCACGGTCCCTGTGTAAAAGATATTGTAATAACTATCCTTAAGGAGGAATCGATGTTGAAAACTATTGGTCAGAATAACATAACAAATACCTGAAAACATTTATATTTTTCGTTGCGTAATATATTAAATTTGTTTTGTAAATGTCAGTTTCTAAGCGTAAATGCGTGCATTTTATTTATTTGTTGTTTTCAAACATTGGATGACAATCAATATAACTTAATACATATACTAGAATCAATGATGAATACATTTAAACTATGCGTGTTCTAGTACATACTGATACTGATATATAATATGCACTATTATATAATTGAATACAAATGGTGAGTAAGTCGGAAGTGTTTGACTACGCTGAAAATTAAACCCTTTTGAAACGGAGCTTACTATGCATAGATGACCATTACATTTTCGGTTTCACGCGCTTTAATAGCTAATACGTCAGACCCCAATTCAAGAGTGTCCCATAGTTGTTTTCTGAATTATTCTGAGACGTAAGTGTTGCTTATGTTAGCTAACACACGAATATCAATGCACATGTTCTCGGGATGCGATGATACAAAATATCCGGCTAATGCCTGTTGCATGTATCGTGTATGTTGTATACTGCATTAAGATGCAACAGGAAATAAGTCTGAGATGTATTTCGTGATATATTGTCGTACACATGATAAGAAATACCTTCTGTGTAAAGGTCACCAAAACAAGGAACGGTTAAAAGCTACTTCAAAGACAGACGTCATGAAGATACGATATTATATGGCACACGCACACCGTTTTTGTCGCAATGAAATACTGGCGAGTTTATGTAATAAAAGGTGAAAGTCATGTTGTCAACTTAACGATAGTTACATTTCCTTATATACTCTCTTTATGCAGACACACATAGATTTTAAACAAGACATTTTAAAATTAAACATACATTTATGAATATTAACTAAAACGGATTGAGTTGTTTCAATAGCATAAATTTGAGAGATTTCATTAACACATTTAAGCAAATGTGTATCATCGGTTTACGACAAGACGGACCATAGGAATCATTGAGTCAGCATATGACGATAACGACGTTGTCTGATGTAGCAATTTGTGAAGTTTTGCCTTAGGGCACTGTAAACATTTCCAGAAATTCGATCGAATGCACGGAAATAAAGTTATGAGCAAACAAATCTATGCAGCTGCTTAATTATGCGCAACAAGAGATGTGTTTGTCAGAAACACAATGCCCCCTACTGCGCCGCTTTGAAATTAAAAAAAGTAAGAAAAGACCTTTGACCTTGAAGGATGACCTTGACCTTTCACCACTCAAAATGTGCAGCTCCATGAGATACACATGCATTTAACATTTTCATTTTTTACCTTTGACCTTGAAGAATGACCTTGACCTTGACCTTTCACCACTAAAAATGTNGTCATTCATTGTCATATATATATATATATATATATACTTGATAGGAAGTTGCCTTCGCAGTCATCAATTTATCAATTTGCGACATGTTTGCTAACCTCAATCAATCTCCTAGTTCAAGATAATCGGGCAAAAATCCTGAGTTATAATTGAATACTTAATGACATTATTGTTTCTAGTTGTCATACAAAAGTGTCATTAAGAATAATATGTTAACGTGGCTTTTAACTGATTACATGTTGATTATGCCAGGATAATACCTGTGAATTTGTCTCCGTAACTTGAAAAATTAAAAAATAATCAGTCGCGCAATCGCTTTTGAAAATATAAGTTTTTATTTCTTTACTGTGAACATATTTAACAGTATTACCCCGAAAGCATCAAAACAAATATCATGTTTATAAATATGTATGAAAAAAATGACATCATGATATGATCGCTTGAATGAAATAATCGCAGGCGGCAGCAATTATTTGTATAGTGTATTTACACTTCATTGTTTTGTGGGCCAAGCGTGAACTATGTGCTCCAAAAACCGTTTGAACTCCTTTAGAAGTCGGTGACCAAAGAGTTTTTTTTATTTTTGTTTGTTGTGATATTTGTTTGTGTTGCATTAATGCTGAGCGCTGAGCCAGACTGTTTGGCAATTTTGCACTTGCATAAAGTAAAGGAAATCGGACTGTAATAAGTCATAATTCCTGTCGGTACACTTCAGTTTCACCACCAATGAACTCGATAAAACTACTGTTAAATTATGCACACACATGTCTTGAGGTGAGCGAAAAGGCGTCTGATAATTACGTTGATAATCATACGTTAAAAATTGACACTAATAGATGATTATTTGATGAATATGGATTTATAAAAATACTATTCAATAGCGTTACATGCAAAACTATTAAATTAAAATAACTGGGTTCATAATATAATAACAAACAAAACATTATTTTATTATGATTGGAAATACTATGGAACAAATACTACGATATTAAGGGATTGGAAAAGATAAAATCGGTGGTACTTTCTACATCCGGAATATTGTCTTATAATTACGAATGTCCCCTGATTATGGCCAGTAATAATCGGTAAAAACTAGACGGGTTTTCTCGTGAACGGCATAACTCAGATGGTATCAAATTAATACTAAGCATTTTCATGTGAGATTTTGTTTCGTTTTTGTCCAGATATGAGCAATGTTCGTTCATTCAGAAATATAACCTTTTAATTAATTTTTTCCCCTAGAATAGCTTACTCTTGAAAACCTGAATGAACAGTTTTAATTTTTCCTTAATTTTAGTATGATACCGACAATGCTTATTTAATTTTATCAATCGAACTTATTGAAATGCAAATATTTAAATATCATTTATTTTATTATGATATATGCTTTATTTTACAAAACCTCGCCAACAAAAATTCAATCCACGTTCACATGTTTTACACGATATATTTACTAATATAAGTATAGTTATTCGTAACGTTTGCGTCTATCCACGATTGTTTGTTAGGATTTCTGGCGAAATGTTCAAGGGCTCAAAAAAAGGTCAAATCCATAACAATCTATCACGAATATTAAATATCGCTATTTATACAAACCAACCTGGCTTTCTTCTATGTTCAAAAGCTTCAAATAGTTCATATTAATAACGATCTATCACGTGTATTTTTTGGCGCGATTATAACAAACCAAATCGTTATTTGTCTATGCGATATGTTAAGAACTGTTATTCGAAACCCACGTTTATGTATTGTTGATAATAATTTGTAAATAGCATAGACAGAATGAAATACAAAATTCGAATGTTTATTTATAATTGTTTATTAAAAGTTACGATTACTTCCATGAATGACTACGTTTTGTAGGACTTATTTATTTATAAATATTTATAGTTACAGTGGTATGGCTTGCATCACAGCATTATCTTTACCCATACAATATAGCCATAATGCGAATGATATCGAATACAATGATTAGTTATATTCATGATATAGTGTACAATGTAATCACTTCAAAGTAGTATATGATTTGGTATCAACGAATTCTTAATTTTAGTATCCAAACCATTTAACAGCAATTTGTGACAATTAAGACATTTCAGTTAACGCCGACCAATTTTGGTTTGATAAAAAAACATTAAGACAACAGTTTTGCCCCTAATATATAATTTGTTTAACAATTATTTGAATTTAGTTGTTTTATTTCTACAAAATGTGTATTCAAAGCTCAATAAATAAGTACGTCATGAAGGTCCTGCTGCCTCGTCGCTTTAATGTGTATTGTAAAACAATGAATACGTACACAGGTGCCGCGAAAGAGAACTTTTAAGGGCTACCACAAAGAACGATGCCAGCGGTCGAATGTGTTGCTTTACGACAAAACCAGCGGCTGTCACGATTCGCCGCTAAAATATGTCGTTTTATATGAAATTTATGTCATCATGATAACGATCAATTGCATAATCTAAACGGCGAACATGTGAAAACAAGAAATTGTTTCCTGAGAATGTTTCTCAAGTTCCAGTTTTCCTTTAAGTTTATTAAATGTCAGACTCTACTAATAAATAAGCATTTTCTTAAATCATAATGACATATTTGTTTTGAATTTTGACACGATTTACAATTTATTTATAGCATACTATACCTAGACTTAATAACTATTATTAAATGATACGTTTTCTAAGATACACACGCTTTTATGGATTGTATATTACTTAGTCGGTTTTATTATATGCAATCAAGTGTTGTTGATGTTAAGTTAAACAGAAACATCAATGGTTTCTGATCATGTTATCATAACGACGGATAATAATGCTATTTCTACGTAGGCGTTTTTGTAACCGCTGGCGTTGTATTAAACGGTATTCTAGATTCACGACTTGGTAAATCAATTTGTGAAGTATTTGCAGTTGGCCACAATAAGTATTTTAGGAACGTCGATAAGTGGCCATTACAGTACAAGGTAACCCATTCGCTGTATTTTGTACCGATACATATGTCATGAGTGGGTTAATAAAACATGTTTTGATGAGTACCGGAGCCACGTTTGAAAATATAAGTTAGGTAATATATATCTAAATCCTTTTCCCCTATGGTCTCTTGCTTAAACTCTTATTTGTCTTGTCAAGATGTGCAATCCTTTTATCAATCTGAAGATAAATATGTACTCTACTAACAAATTCAATACCCAATTCATGTCATTTCACTGCAAAAAAAATGAATTTGTCTGAAAAAAGTCGACCCCAGGAGACTGTGTTTCGGCAGTCAAATTTCGCCAAAAGCCCCCAGTCTCAATAACAGCACTCTTAACGTTCATCTCAAATAGAATGTGACACACATATAATATAGAAAGAAAACGCATGTCTGCGATTACTAAATTGTTTTTATACTAGAAGGCAAAAATAGGCGATACTTTTAAAAGAATCATGGAAGGATACGCAATGATATGGTATTGCACAACCTTAAAAGCAACTCAAAATGGTGCGATCATGATAAACGTATACATAATTATTAACCAATTTGTACAATACATGTTAAATTGTAGGTCAATCTGACCAACATAAATGTCCCTAAAAGCATTCGAGTATAACACGTAAACAGTTCTCTAGCATGAAATTTTAGTCCTTCGATAACACGGGCAGCGCGAGCGACAGTTCACTTGAAATTCATACAAAAACATAAACATCAACAGCTCATTTAAACTTTGTTAATGCAATGGGAATCAATGATTTGAACAGCGTGCAAGAGGTAGCTAAAAAAAACATGCGGATGTGCCGTGAGATGCCAGAGGCGGATTTAAGTACTTGTTCTATCACTTGTTTTCCCAAACAATCAGATATCCTTGTTCCATTCTCAGAACACTTAAATATACAATATTGCTTCGGCATGTATAACATGAACAAAGCGACAAATATCGGCTATGGTGTTTGGATAACGACATAATAAAACTCAATTGGGATGAACATTATTCCACATGACAGGCTCTTAGCGTGATTGTCAAGTAAAAAAGGTCTCCACTAAGTCGAACGCTATTAACTGTCCTTAGAAGATATGGGTTTTGGTCTGTTTTTATTCCCACTTGAATCTTTATTCCTGATTTATAGCCCTGTTTGTGCACGGAAATGAGCTTGGCCTGAATTTCCTTATATCTCCTCGCTTTAATGCGTATTAATGGTCATATAATATAGATTGATAACTTACCATGGTCCCCGCTTAAAATACATTGTAAGAACTATCCTTAAGGAGTAATCGATATTGAAAACATTTGGTGAGAAAATAAAATACATACACATTTAAACGTTCGTATTTTGTTTTGAGTAACATTTGACATTTGTTTAATACATGTCAGTTTCTAAGAGTAAATGCGTACATGACGGCATTTTATTTATTTGTTGTTTTCATACATTGGATTACAATCAATATGCCGTAATACTAATACTGGAATCAATGATGAATACATGTAAACCATGCGTGTTTTAGTGCATACTGATACTCATATACAATATGTACTATTACATAATTGAATGAAAGTCCTGAGTACATGTAAGTCGAAAGTGTCTGCCTAAGCTGAAAATTAAAGCCTTTTGAAACAAACGGTAATATGTTGGTGTATCTATTTCCCATACTTAATTCGAGGTTAGAACAGGTCGTTCATGTATTTATGTATATAGGTATTAAAGAAAAATAAAACATATAATGTATAATTAAGGTGTTTTGTAACATAAAGCGTTTTATTAAATGCTTTACTATGCTTCTCGTGTAGCCAATATTCTTTTTTTAACCGAGTTTAAGATACATTTCAAAGCGATTATATACGATTTCAAAGTCAACAGTTCAACATCGCAATCTTAAACCAACATATACATATGATCGCGAAAGTTAAATACAATTAATTAACAATCTGTTTATGGTTTTTTCGTATTTGTTGAAGAACCACACTTGAGTCCATGTGTCTTGTGAACGATTCTGCGAAGATTTGTGGTAATTTTCCAACAGTGTACAAGTCTTTTGAACATGCAGGAATATTACGCTGTTAATCAGACAAGTATTCGCATTTAAATACAACGTTTGTTTCGTGTATTTTCTGGTACTTCTTCTTCTGAACGTTTTTTTATTGTCTTTTAAGTCAACGTTTTATGTGGTTTTATTTTTTTTAAATAAAATCGTATATACTCGCTTGATGGCTCGCGTTCTATTAATATTCCTGAAGTGGTTCAATAAATATGCTATGCAATGACTACTCGGGTACAATCCGATATATACGTGCGAAAGCGTTTGTTCATTTTTTTGGCGTTTTATGAACCGCGTTGCCAGTTTCAGGATTTGGGTATTCTTTTTGTGAATATTAAACCGCATGACACAGTCATTATTTCGTAGAAATAAATATTACTATTTGCTAGTTACTTTTTGCTTTTATACAAGCAAATGACCCTTGCTTTTGCATTACAAGACGATACAATAAAACACAATATTGGAACAATTAGATGTCAGAATCATTGATAGCAGAGCTTTTCATGTCAACAACCGCTGGAAATTTCGCAAATGACCAATTGCCTTTACAAATCATGACAGAGCATATACAATTATTAACGATGGGGAAACAGCACCGGAAGTCACAATTTCTACATAGGTAAACATCAGCGTTATGAGAATATGCAATTTATGTATGAACTACATATAATATTATATTATATTAAATTCCCAGACATATTGACTATTCGACAAAACGAGGAATATACCCATACTTCTATAACTTAGGTGAAAGGGAAAATGTCAGTATTTCAGATGTTATTTTTGTCGGTGTTGTGTTAATCCTTCATCTATTAACGTTTTTTAAATGCCTGTTTGACTCTGTGGGAATCACACACAAAGTTACAACGCAATGATGTCAACATTGAGAATCAGACTGGGTTATTCAAACAAGTTAACCTTTTGATAATTAATTGAAATTGTGTAATATTTATCTTGTGTATATTCAATTATCAAAGTTAGATAGCAGTCTTGCTTTACAATGTAGCTTGGCGAGTTCAATTTCACAAATTGCGTTTTGCTTATTTTCTTGAAAGAACCGCATCATAATTATCGCTTCCACTCGATGAATTACTTAACAATTTATTTCAGATAGAATATTATATAAGAGTTCACACTAAGCACTGACGAACTGACCGACTATACCGAGCCCCCAGCTGTTATTGATATCAAGAAATGAAACTCCAGAAGCTGCAGCAGTATTGCATTTCTATCGTACACACCTTCGTGGTCCTTTATTTATGGCAAGGAACCAAATGCCAAAACGGTACAATACGGCACAAAACGAAACAATATATACACATAGTAGAATAAAGCTGGGGTCACCGCCTTTGAACGGTCAATGCTAAGCACTGGGGGTTTAAACCGGTTATAGAGCGCTCAACCTCACACTTGGCTCAGCGATATTCATGATACATATAAGTGTAAATAAAATTTAACCTCATAGCACTGCAACTCAAATTAAACAGTAATAAAAGGGAATTACAACGCATTCAATGTAATTACTATTTAGTTACTCAATAATAGAAAGGAGACCAGAGCAACAGAGTTACAACTTTTTGAGGCACGATGAAATGAAATTACCAACACGCATCAACTACTTCCCTTCTTTTTTACAAAAAGATTTAAGAATATAGCATCATATAGTTAATATTTCAGATCATCATCGCGCACCTACAGGAAGAAGCAGCAATATTGGGTGTAAAAGATCCAAATTACCTACTTGATTGTTTATGTGACAGTAATATACTAAAATACGAATTAAAATGATTGTAATACATAAAAAGAATAGCCGTATAGACTGAGGCGATAATTTATCAAAATTATACTAGCAATTGAGATCTAAGTGTCCGTATAGTGTTCTCACAGTTACGAAAGCGCAAGCAGACAATTTCCCGGGTAATAAAACGATGATGCTGACGCCGGTCTGTTAATACGCGTCCCTTAATTTCTTCATTCATTCAATGTATTTGCATACGAGGAAGATGCATACAAACTTCTATAGACACTGCCTTGGCATTATTCATTGTACATGTTCATTCAATAAAAAACAGTCTCGAAAATTAATTTATGATGTATCATCATACCATTCAACCATGTTCTTACCAACTGATTGGAATAAAACTAATTAGGTTCTTTTAAAAAGTAATCGCAACAATTTGAATAGAAATTTTCGTTTTAGAAATGTTCTTAATTTAAAGATAAACGATTTATTTCCTTAAATTTTTCCCAGCTGCTAAGACTTTCCAGTACGTCTTCATGATTGACTCAAAGATGGCGAAGACAATGCCATCAATCGTAAAATCCTGTTTGTTTATTACCGCTCTTCAGCGAAAAGTTTATAATCCCATAAATACAAACTCGTTGTTGTATAATTTGTAGATAAATATCGCTTACGATAAAAGATATGTTTATATCCCACCATCTATGAACACTTTGCATTAAATAAAGGACTTGCGTATGGTAGGAATAATGTATTTCCTGTTATACCACAGTTTAAAACTGTTGTAATTGATACTTATAAACAAGAGTGGTTTCGATCCGTTGAAAATAGCTCTGTTTTAGATATGTACCGTGTGTTTAAGTCAACATTTGTATACACAAATTATTTATTTATTTATTTATTTACCTAAATCACTAAGACACTATGTCGCAAAGCTTCGATCTTCCAGCCTGCCACTGACAATTCAAACTGGAAGATATGCTGGTCAAAATATACCACGAAATGAACGTTTTTGCCTTTGTTGTAACGAATTAGATATTGAAGATGAGTACCATTTTGTCTGTAAATGTCCATTATACGTTGATATTAGAAAAAAAAATATTTAAAGAAATGTTATTACATTAGGCCTTATGTGTATAAATTCCACCAGTTGCTGAATACAACCAATAAATTTGAACTTATTAAGTTAGCCAAATTTGTAAAAGAAGCTCTGATTTTAAGAAATAATATTACAAATGTTGTTAATTAATTTATATAGTAATCCTCCATATATAACAAGTTTTTTTTTGTTTTTTTTTTGTTTTTTTACCTTGCATTTTCGTAACCGTGTACGATGCTGCTTATGTTAATGTTATTACTATGTTTATCTCTGTAACTTTTCTCAAACGTATACGATGCTGCTTATGTTTATATTATTACTATGTTTATCTCTGTGACATAATTGTATGTGAAATATCTAGTGTTTAGACGATGTACACTGTGCAAGTCTGAATACATATTTGTCTTGTCTTGTCCTGATAAAGCTTTACGGGTATTTTTTTTTCTAAAGTGAATGAATACCGGTTTACAAAGATGTTACAGATGTACATTACATTGACATGATGTTTCACAATTCGATTAATATTGCCACGTAGTTTTCTTATTCTGTATAAATAGTAACTAATATGTACTCTGTAATGTCTTTGTATTGTTTGTTTTCATTGTCTGGACATGGTTAATAAACATGACCCAACAGGGATTGATTTTAAATATGATATTCACTACCTCTCTAAAAATGAATTAACTACAAACCAATTATACATGTTTTGTATGTGCTGAACAGGGCAGTAGACGGAGCTTATAAGGCATAGTTGAGCATTACATAGCATCGGTTTCACACGCGTTAATTGATAATAAGTCAAACTTCAATACATGCGTATCCCATTAGTGTTATCTGCATAATTGTGAGGCGTACGAAGATCAATGAACATGTTTCCTGATGTTGTGATAATATATATCCGCCTTATGCCTTTTGCGTGCATCCTGCATGTTTTATGCTGCGTTTAGAGTTCAAAGGAAATGAGTCTGACATTTATACCCTGGTATATTGCCGTGCACGCGCTGAGTAACAGCCTTGAGTTATAAGGAAATAATATAGGCTTCTGTAAAAAGGTCACATAAACCAAGAACGTTTGAAAGCTACTTCAAAGAAAGAAGTCATTGCGATACAATATTTTACGACTTACGAACACAGCTCTTGTCGCCATGAAATACTGACGCAAATGGAGTTGACATAATAACAGGTTTAAATAATGTACTATACTGAACGACGGTTGCATTTTATTGTGAACACTCTTGATGTGAAACATAAATAGATTTTATTACGACATAGTTAAATTAAACATACATTTATGAATACTGTATAATTATTAACTGAATTGGACAGATAATAGTTGTCTCAATCGCATATTTGTTGAGCGTTTTCATAAACACTTGTTAAATAAATGTTTATAATTGGTTTACGTCAATAAGGAACATATTGTAATTTCAATAAGCAGATGACGATAACAACGTTGCCTGAAATAAAAAAAATTGAAGTTCTCGCCTAAGGCCACTGTAAACATTTCCAGAAAGTCAATCGAATGAACATAAATAAAGTTAAGGACAAACCAGTCTATGCAACTGCTAAATTATGCACACTAATAATCCATGCAAATGAATAAATAGGTATGAAAATGACCGTATTAATTATATACATGTACTTGTTAAAGCACAACTGTTTGAAAAGGGCTATTGGTCGCGGATGGTCGTGATCTATAAATGATTATATATAAAGCATGAACGGTTCAATCTATATTGAAATGTAAGCAACAATAACACATTCATTGTTACTGTCCCTAACTAAACCTGACTAATCAAGACGATCTTATATAAAAAATAACCTAAGATACTTCGCTAAAAAGCATAGCAATATATATTGACTAGAACGGTTATTTTTTTATCATAGTTTTATCTTAAATACTGTTCTTTAATGATTATTGTCCCATAATTTTCGCACGTTTTCACAAGTAAAAACTTGATAGTTGTAAATTGTACACAATTCTGCTAAATTTAATTAATTATTAATTGAATCGGTATTTTTTGTACAAGACATCACCAATATAATTCAATTCACATTCACAATTGTAACACTTTGAACAGTTAAGTCATTTATAACTAGTGTTGAAATTCACGAGCGTACGGTAGGATTTCCTGGTAGATAAACAAAGGCTTCCAAGAAGCCATTTTAATCCAATCTATCATGCGCGTTTAGTGTCGCTATTTATAACATAGCATCGGGGTTTTGGTCCATGCAATCAGTTTAGAACTGCTAATTGAAACCCACGGGCAAATAATTTCTGATAATCATGTGTTTACTATAATCAAAAGTAAATATCATGGACCTAATGACATGCATTTTCTCTTTATAACCAGCATCGATTATTTAAATGTGTCGACGTTCTGGAGGATCCTTACCTGAACACAACAGCAAATTGTAACTAACATTGAAAAAGTAAAGCAGATATTTATTTTAATAACGAAATAAATTATTTGTATGGCATCTGAGCAATTGCCAAACTTTCTGAGAAAGTTGAAACCCAATAAAGACACAAAAATGAATACAAGTGTGATTTGCGCATAGGAAAGATAAAATAAGCCGATCCCAGATTTATTCACAACAAAAACAAGTCAACGTCAAGTTGAATCTTTGGTTTTGAAACATAATGGGCATCACTGAAATCATAAAACAAACAAATAAACATGGATTGCGAAAAAAATTGGGGTAACCGCATTTAATAGCTTATGCAAAATACATTTAGGGCTATTCCCGGTTTCAAAGAGCTGCGAACGGAATTGGCCCAGAGCTTTTCCAAAATACAGACAGCGCAGTCGATGCTAAGCCCATCATTCGGGGTAAAACCGGTTTTTTATAAAACCATAAAATCTCAAACTTGGTCCAGATATTTTTTTACAAAACATAAAAATAAACTAACAACAAGATGCCAAGTTGTACAAACATCGCTTACCTGTGTAGTTTGGGACGGCCAGTTTCAAACAAGGGGTATGAATGGAAGAATCTGTTTAAAACACCACAACATGATGTCACATACCAAATATCCAAGCTGTGTCGCAGATAAGTTTCTTTGGTGATAACGCTATATAATTCAATATAACCCATTGCACCCAGACACCAAACGACAAGACTAAGTTTAACCACAGAAGCATGATTTGAACAACAGGATATACCCCACTTTATGAGTTTACATGTACAATATTAGAATATAGAAGACGTTTAAAATATGTTTCTCAAGATGAGTCTCAATAAATCAGGTGACCCGGTAATTGTGGTCTGTTTTGACCACAGGGCCTGATTCGAACATACTTGGCAGAGGACTGTTTTATGATACCAGGCACCCAATATGAAGCCCCAGACTTGTGCGGTTTCAGAGCAGCATTTTGTTTTCAGTTGTTATGTTCCAATATATATTTTTTTGCTCTGATGACCTACGTTTTCAGCAGACCGGAAGGATTTCAACAAGATGTTCTCCCATGTATCATTACTGGGAGGTTTCGTTTAAATTTGCCAAGCAGTATATGAGGAGATATCGGCTTAATATTAGCCATCCCAATGAGACCTCGAGTTAAATCTTGCCAACAAACCGGTTTAAAGCCCCGATTGTTTGAATATACCGTTTAAAGGTCGTTCCAAGGCAGTTTTAATCACTTAACTAGAGTTTCGTTGATGTATTTCCTACATCGTACCAGATCACATCTAAAAGTAACACGAACTACTCTCCTGATAACGGTCCTGGAGCTACAATATTACGTAATAACCGAAGGCGTTTGTTTAACTGCTGACGTTTTAATAAGCGCGATTGTAGATTCAAAATATTTGTTAAATAATGTGTGAATTTTTCGCCAGTGGAAACACAGAACATTTTCATAACGCCAAACGTAAAAACAATACATTCATGTGTTGTTTTATGTAAAGATAAATAACGTCTCACGTATAACACAGTCATGTATATATAAGTGGTTAGGTCTAACGATTTACAGAAAGTGGTTGTTTAACGCATACGTTTCTTTAACCTTGTTCCAATGGAGCAATATATTTTAGCAATATCCGAAGGGAATGTCTTCGTAATAGTATACACACTTTAGTAGTAAATTTTACAAGTATAATCACACGGTATGTTTGATACTTAATTTAAACGTCCCGGCCAATCCTCACACTTTATAAATCCGTGAATGACGATTTGCCGATTGATGTTAGAATGTGGCAGACACCAGCCTGTCCATTGGACTTTATATATGTTACTTTCTTGGCAAAATAGATGTTACTCGCATATGTGCTTCTTTGAAAGAGTTCTTGTTTTGAAAGAGTAAAGGGCAAGATAATGCTTACCTGCGACTAAAATAGAGGATCTATGTTTCGCGTAATTTTGTGTCCATTCCAAGCATACGTATATTCGTAAGAAGGATTTACGATACTATAACTTTTCATACTTAAATAACTTCATGTTTGTGAAGCATGTGACCCAGATTTAAAGTTTTCTTCCATATTGTCATGGTACACATTCTGACCAAGTCACGTCTAGATTGAATAATAAATTTGGCGTTTAGAGTGGTTACTATGTTGTAATAACATGTGACATGGAAAACTAGTTTTTAGTCGCACGTGACTGGGTTTCAAACTCTAGCTTAATATTGTCAAAAGAAACATTCTGACCAAGGTTTCATTAAGATTGAATCGTTTTTATTTGTCGATTAAAAATATGGTATTTGCTGATATGATGATAATTTGTAATTACATTAAATGTGTTTGGGACCAAGCGGGAGCTGTCAGCTCCAAAAATCGATATAACCCCTTTCGAAGACGGTGGCAAAAGTTGTATTCATAGTGTTCGTGTTTTTTTGTGGTATTTTTGTGTGTTGTAAACAGTGCTGAGTGTCATACTGTTTGGCATTGGTCCATTGCAGTAAATAAAGGACATCTGGCTAATATTAGTCATATCGCCTGTAGGTACAATTGCAGTTTCCCCTTTCATTACGTCGATGAAACTGTTACATTATGCACATTAATTACCCATTGCTTGAGGTGAAAAAGGCGTCTGATAATTACGTTGATAATCATTAGTTATGAATTATAAATTGACATTTATAAATGATCATTTGATGAATATGGAGATATTAAGAATACTATTCAATAGCGTTACATGCAAAATTATTAAATTAAAACAACTGGGTTCATAATATAATAACAAACAAAACATTCTTTTATTATGATTGGAAATACTAGAAAGTCATGAAGTCTTAAAAAGGCGTCTGATAATTACGTTGATGGTCGGCAGCTATTAATTATGTATTGACATTTATAAATAATGATTTGATGAGTATGGGGATAAAAAAAAATAATATTGGCATTTAAAAACTAGAGCTTGCGCGGCAGAGGCCAACGCGTATCCCCACGCCGCATAATGTTATATAAACATGCAATTTTGAGTGGGCAAGGCCTATGTTGTTGGGGCCCCGGGTTGGGTAATGTGGACATGGATGGTCGAGATAGATCGTGTTGTTATAAGAGATGTTCAGTATTAATTTGAAGTCAATTGGTGAGTAAATGAAGAAGTTAATATGTTAAAACAAAATTGTGGGTGGGCGTGGTCTATGTGGGCGGGGCGCCCCAGGGTTGTTAATGGGGCCATATATAGTTGAGATTGACCGTATTGTCATAGGAGATGTTCAGTATGAATTTTTATTAAATCGGTGAAGAAATGAAGAAGTTAATGTAAAATAACCTAAACAAATGAGCGAAAATCTCTGACCCGGCCCCACCCCTACACCCAAATACCAAATAAATGAACTGCTCGTAGTATAAACAAAGTAGTATGTCCATTTGGTTGGTAACAGCTTATACGATCGTTAGGTTGATTTAATTTTTAAATTTCCACGACGTCTTTGTACCTGTTTATCAGACATCTAATGTTATTTATTACCAATATCAAGAAAGAAACATACAGGGATGATGAAATACAAAAAAGTAACTGTCGATGTCAAGATATGTTTATGGATTCAGGACCCCAAATTGAATCACTCACTTAGGCTATAACTCACTTGTTTTAATCCTCGCTAAAGAAGCTTATCTGTCTTCACTACTTACCTAGTATTCTCTATATATGCACCGGTGTACAATCGAAACTACATGACAATTGTATAGCGTTAATTTGTACGCTTATTTAGAAAGATTGTCGTTTCAAACCATGTATTTATCCTTATGTTGTTAATAAGTTAAAAAAATGCAGTAGATAACATATGTTATGAAATGGTTTTTAGGAGATAATGTTTTTAACTAAAAGTAAACTTCTCACGCAAAACCTCAGGCAATCATAAAAACATATTTTTAATTGCACACAATTTCGTTAGGACATTTATCGCATGTGTCGTATTGATATCGTCGAAGCGCTAAGAAAAAATATCGTTATGAAGTGCAATTACAAATCCATTGAATTCTGGTACAAATAACTTTTTATTTTATATTGGATTGCTTCGTGAATCTCCTGTTGAAAGGATTGCGCTAACACTCGAGTTGTGAAACCTAGCTCTTCCTTTAAACGAAGCCGATAGATTACACCCATATCAGTTACAAGTAATATATATAGAATATTATGTGAGTGTTGGATAACGATCAAGTTTATCATGTGAGGCTAAGAACCATGGAAGCGCGAGGCTTGCCGACTTATCCAACACTCACACAATATTCTATTTATCCTATTATTTCTTCTATTTTACATTAATAATGTTCAAATATCGAATTTTAAGACGATTTTGTTCTTCCGCAGTTGACAAACGCAGATTCTCCAATTTTTGGAAAAACCCACAAATGATCTAAAAATAGCACGCGTCAGGTTTATTTAACAAGGTGGGATAGAGGCTAGTTTATTCCATGGGGTGTTATACCGTCAATGCACGTCTCATAATGGGATAAAATGTGTTATCCAATTCAAAACAAAGGCACCATGAAATCAAGTGTATCATCTCCTTTAAAATGTTTATTATGGACACCATAAGGCGTACAGACTTGCGTTACACAATATAAGAACAGTGTAGCGTTGTAAAATACGTTTCGATTTGTATAAACCCATTTTACATACATGAACACTCTTTTGTCTAAAATACGAGTGATAGATAGGTAATATTAATAACAATCTATCACTCGTATTTATTGGCGCAATTAATAACAAACCAATGCGGTGTGCTTAGAACTGTTATTTGAAACCCATGTTAATTGATCGTTGATAATAATGAATAAATAGTATAAAAATAATGCAATGCAAAATTCCAATATGTGTTTATGATTGATCATTGACGGTCACTTTCATGAATGACTATGTTATATAGGAATCAGTGCTTAAACATGATTGAAAATTGCTACTAAGTAGAAACTATTAAAGCAGCAACTTTTATTTATCATCAAATTAAAACGCTGAACGACAAACAGCTAAATCATAAAACCAAAACAAATATTAACTCTTTGGTTACCGCATAGGAACGATAATGCAACACACATCTGGGGACTAAACCAGTTTTATGGAGCTCCAAACCTCGCAACTTGCCCAGACGTACTTCCCAA
The DNA here is from genome assembly GCA_007657795.1 of Dreissena rostriformis. NCBI lineage: Eukaryota > Metazoa > Mollusca > Bivalvia > Myida > Dreissenidae > Dreissena > Dreissena rostriformis. The sequence continues at coordinate 32,505 of VMBQ01018509.1, read as the reverse complement.
ATATAAAGAAAGTAAAAAACCTATTCATCCGCAGAACATAAATCTTATCAACACTTCGTGGTCCTTTGCTTAGGCCAAGATACCAATTACTTACAAGTTAGACAATATAAAAATGTTAAATTCCAACTTACACCTAAATGAAAACACCGACTTCAACGGATTATAACGGTCAATGCAAATCATAGCATGGGGGGGGGTAGACTGTATAAAGAACCCCAATCATCCCAACTAATTATTATTAATTCCTTTAACATATAAGCGAATAAGAAAATAACACCATAGCCTAACACTACATGTCAACAGCAATAAAATATATTAAGTTTAAACGTACTTATCATTTAACAACTCAATGGTCGAAGGTTAACCAAAGCAATAGAACAGTAACTTTCTGGTGTGCGATAAAGAAAAAAACAATAATTATCACCTACATTTCGTTTTGATTAGAAATCTTCACCATATTTATTTTAAAATAATTTCATATTTTGATCACCGTCATCACTTCCAGGATGAAGTCGTAATAATGACGGTAAATAGACAGAAAACATAGTCGTGAACATATGTTTCTACGAAATAGAACATATATAGTATATGTTTTTCGAACATTTCTTAACTAAATGCCAAATATATTTGTTATCAAATTTTTATCTGTTCTCACGACATTCTTAGAAATTTGTATCGTATAAATGTTTTTGAATGTTTTATATAACAGCATAACAGCTAGATGTTTTAATCACCGCAGCAAGTGCTTTGGCATTTGAACTGTTTAATATAGTCGATTCATATAACTAATTTATGTATAAAGCGGTGTGGCTGGCTTCTTCTTCTTCTTCTTCTTCTTCTGGATAAAGTGCTGGGCCCCTCTGGAGCATCGTCGCACAATTGTGAATTTGTACATGAGTGAACATATGTGCAGTTATAATCAGGTTAAAAACATCTTGCTCCAGAGTTACTCATGCAGCGCGCCCATCCTTGTCTGGAAGACCTCTAGGGACGGGGCTGACATAACTCCTTCTGGTAGGCTGTTCCAAAGTCGGATTCCGGAGGGGAAGAAGGAGAACTTGTAAGAATCTACGCTGGTGAATGGTTGTTGGTATCTGTTGGCGTGGCCCCTGGTGTGTACTCCAGTAGGGATCAGTATGTGCTGGGCTCGGATGACTACCAGGTTGTTTATGACTCTATACATCATCACTGCTTTGGTATGTTGGCGGCGGGATGCTAAGATGTCCCAGCTCAGTTGACTCATCATAGCAGGGACGCTGCTGGTATTGCGATAGTCGCCTGTGCAGAACCTGGCTGCTCTCCGTTGACAGTTCTCGAGTTTGCTGATGTTGGCCTTTGTGTGTGGGTCCCATACTTACGACGCATACTCGAGCTGGGGTCTGACCAATGTCTTGTAGGAAGTTTCCTTGATGTCACGTGGGCAGTGTGATAAGTTCCGGCGGAGAAAGGCAGTTGTTGTGTTCGCCTTCTTTGCTGTTGAGTCGATATGGCTGTTCCAGGAGAGTGTGCTGTCGATCGTAACGCCCAGGTACTTTGCCTTCTTCGTCTGCTTCAGTATTTGGCCATGGATGGAGTAAGGCTTTTCTATCACTTGTCGCTTCTTGGTGATGCGGATCATCTCGCACTTGTCTGGGTTGAACATCATTTGCCATTCCTGCTCCCAGTCTTGTAGGCGGCCCAGATCCTTTTGTAATGCACTGCAATCCTCCACGGAGCTGATGGTCCTGTATAGTAGGCCGTCCTCTGCGAAGAGGCGTGCTGTGGAGTAGACTCTACCTTGCAAGTCATTGATGTAGACTTAGAACAGGAGGGGTCCCAGGACTGTGCCTTGAGGGACGCCTGATGTCACTTGTGCTGGGGAAGATGTCTTGCCGTCGAGTACCACCTATTGTTGTCGGTGTGCGAGGAAACTTTCGATCCATCCCAGAGTCTTGCCCTTGATCCCGTAGTGGTGGAGCTTGGCTGATAGACGTCGATGGGGGACCTTGTCAAAAGCCTTGGAGAAGTCAAGCAGTATTGCGTCGACTTGTTGTTTGTTGTTCAGGCCTGCTGCGAGCTCCTGGACAGCGGTGATGAGTTGCGACTCGCAGGATATCTTCTTCCGGAAGCCATGCTGTTGGTCGGCGAGGAGATTGTTAGCGTCGAGAAAACTCATCACGTGACTATGGATAATGTGTTCAATAATTGTGCTGCAGATTGATGTCAGCAAGACCGGTCGATAATTTGACGGGTTGCTCTTGTCTCCCTTCTTAAAAAGCGGTGTGACAAGTGCGCTCTTCCAGTCTTCTGGCACCTGGCTCTGGTCGTGAGAAGCTTGAAATATAAGGGTCAGCATTGGTGTTATGGCTGTGGCCACTTCCTTCAAAAATCTAGATGAGATCTGATCATGACCTGTAGCTTTGTGTGGGTTGAGATTCTCAAGGAGTTTCTTCACGCCCTTCTCATGGATGTACAGTGGAAGTGCTGCTTCTTGGTGACTTGGGCCCATGTTAGGAAGGTTCGTAACATCCTCTTCAGTAAATACGGAGGAGAACTGACTGTTGAGAATCTCGGCTTTGGCGCTTGGGTCGGAGTGGCTGATGCCATCTTTCTCAAGGGGTGCTACCCCGAGCTGTCGCTCTTCATGCTCTTCACGTATGAGTAGAGCTTCTTATTGTTGGTACCAGGCTCGCTGATCATGTTTCGAACATACGGCATTCGGCTGGTTTTGTTTCTGGATGCTCTTGTAGATGTCCCAGTCTGATTGGTTTCCGGATTTTCTTGCTTTCTTATAAGATATCTTCTTCTTTCTAGCCAGACGTTTGATAACCCGGTTCGCCCAGGGTTGGCTGAATCTGGTTAATGTCATCTTAGAAGGTACAAACTCTTCGATGGTACTCGAGCACTTATTTTTGAATATAGTCCACAGGGTGTTGATGGGAGTACTTGTGCTGTGTTCTTCTGTGAAACGTTGGGAAAATGAGCTGAGGTCTTCATTCGTGGACGGTATGTTTGCCTTTTTCCACAAATAGATACGGCATTGGATTGGTTTCTTCCGTCTAGGGATGATGTTTGAATCCACAAGAACTATGTTATGGTCACTTATGCCAGGAATGGGAGAGCATCTATCTACCAAAGTTGGTCTGTTGGTGCAAAAGATATCAAGAGTGTTGTCGTTGCGGGTGGAGAAGTTAACTATTTGTTCACAGCCAATGTCGTTGAATGTGTCGATAAATGTCTGATTGATGGGCATGGTGTATTGGTGATTCTGGATGTTGTCTGTCGACAAGTCTATATCAGGAAGGTTTGCATCTCCACTAAGCCAGATAGGGTTGTTATTGTTGAGTGAGTAAAGTTTCTTGATCTCGTTGATGAGGTTAGTTGTCTGCACTGTATCATTGTTTGGCGGTCGGTAAAGGCAGCCGATGATAATTGGCTTCTTCGAAGTAGTTGTGTTGAACGATGCAGCAACAAACTCTGAAGTTTCGCTATTCAGTACTTCTGTGGCTTCCATGTCTTGTTTTGCTATAATCGCAACGCCACCATATGTGCTGTTTGGTCGATCACGGCGGCTAACAAATCTATAGTTGTCAGGCAGAACTTCCCTTTCGGCGATGTAAGGGTTCAACCAGATCTCGCTGGCAAGGACAATGTCTGGATCCGACTGTTCGAGTAGTGCCCATAATGCTTCCCTGTTAGCTCGCAAGCTCTAAAAGTTGATGATAAGTACTCGCAGTTTCTTCTTGGAAGCTGGCTGCTTGCGACGACTGATGGTAGGCGATGATGCATGTTGTGGAGACCCGAAGACAGAGCTGTCAGTGTTGATTGAATAGAATGATGTTGAGGAAGGTGTCGAACAGGATGTAGGTGCTTCAAAATTTATAAATAGGCTTGAGTTGAATTTCGGAACCTCGCATTGGCAGCAGATCCATGAGATGTCAGTACCATCTAATGCATAAATGATTGTTGGCATTTGAAGACAGTTTTAATGATACCATTTTTTGCAGTTTGTACACTGAATAGATTGAACAGTCTTTGACCAAACGCAGGCTTCGCCACACTCCCCACATGGGAAACTCACTGATCTAGGACCTGGATTCGGATGACAGTCAGAGGCATTCAAAAGCAGCAACGAGAAAAGATTCAGAAAATGTCCGAACATACATCTCGTCTGAGCTGAACATAACGAATGTTTATTGAACGTAGAGCGGCTCATGCTGAAAACGCCAGGGTAAATTGTAATCTGAGGACATGGAGTAGGCCGGGGTGGAGTGTAGACACTGTACAAATGTCTGGTGGTTATCAGAAGTACGATGAAATACGATGACACCATGGTAAAGTTCATTTTCTTGACTCAAATCGGATAGGAACATGAATTCGGATGTAAACAATGCGACTTCCGATTGTGACGTCACTTGGCTGGTTGAAGAAAAATTCAAACATTTCTACAAATATGAGACGTAGGTCGGCGTTTGTGGTTTCAAGGTGAGTAGGAACCAATAATGGATTTATCAAACCAAGGAATGCATCGTTGAGTGGTAAGCAACTCGTAGAAACAATTTGTTTTCACTCTGAAAAACGGCGGTCGGTGTTCCCTTCACGCATGCGCACACCAGGACCTGGCCTCACATTACTACCTTATTCCATCAAAATAAAGCCATAATGCGAAAAAAAATAAATGTAATTATAAGTAAAATTTATAATATAATGTTATACGTTAAAGGTAGTTTATGATTTGGTATCAACGAATTCTCAATATCATACTCAAAGCCCGTTGGAAGCCATGTTATTAAAAGTCAGTATTATTTGGAGTTGATGTTTTATGTTATTACTTTTATATGCGTATTAAGAGAACAAGAAATGAGTACTTCATACAGGTTCTTCTGCATTGATGCTTAAGTGTTTTTTTTTTTTTTTTTTTTAAACAAGGAATGCGTACACAGATTGCAAGCAAAGGAAATATTTAGAGCTACCACAAAAATGATGCCAGCGGTCGAATATGCTGCTCTATGACAAAAGCCAAGTTTTATTAACATGATATATTTTAACAAATACACACGCTTTATTTGCTTGAAAACTTAAGTCAGTGTATATTCCTTCGTTTGTTTTAGTATATGTGAGGCAAGTGTTGTTAATGTTAAGTTAAGCAGAAACATCAACGTTTTCTGAACATGTTTTCATAACAAAGACGAATATTTCTCAGCGTAGGCGCTTGTTTTACCGTTATTGTTTAATTTACCGCGATTCTAGATTCACGACTCGCTAAATCAATTTGTGAAGTATTTTGCAATGAGACACAATCAACATTTCAAGAACGTCGATTAAAGGCCGATACAATACAGGAAACACCATTCGCATGTTTTTGTACAGATACATAACGTAAAGACACACAATCATGAAGGTTAAAATAGTTACATGGTACATGTGTAACGCAGCAAGTGTAACATAATATCTTTGCTAAACTGCCTATGGACTCTTTATATATGCATATTTTATTGAATTTGTCTTTTCAATCAAATATCCTCTCCCCAAAAAACGTCATGTGAGGTAAATTATCTGTATAAGTTATAATATTGAGCTACGCTAACAGAACCTTGCGAAATCCAAGCATTAAACATTGGTCATTAATACAATTTAGTTTAGGGGAAGATTTGTTATACGTTGAACATGTAAAAGAACCCCATGTGTTTACTACAGTAACGTTATTTCTTCACTACGTTAAGCATAAAACCAAACCAAAACATCTCCCCTATTTTTTGTCGAACACACAAAAGGGTTGACAGTTTTTAAGATGCTGGTGACACGTGTGCAAACAATGTTATTTTTTATACGTTCTTTTAACACATGATGTAGCCATTTACAAACTAAATCAATAATTGAAATCCTGTTATACAGAACACTGTTGTATTGTTAAGCATAGTCATTTCTTAAAACGGTTTTCGTAAACACTGAAATTGTAAACGTAATGTATTACTTTGATTAAAAGAAAAATGACTCATTGCCTTAAATAAGGGCAACGATGACATGTAGGCCGCCCAGTTTATCTTAACTCGTAAATGAATAATTATAGGCCAAGTGTGTGGTTTAAAGTTCCTTAAAACCCTTGTAAACCGCCAGTGCTGTTGCATTGACCGTTGCTAGGTAGTGGCCCCATTGTTATTCACGTTTGTGCGTTTGTAATGTTCATGTGTTTCTAGTCTAGTACATTTCGTGTGTGCCTCACTGTTTGGCAAATGGTTCCTTGCCATAAAAAAAGGACAGCAATGTATAGTTAGGAATTTATCTCACGTTGGTATAGCTGAAATTTCATTGTATGCAAATTTATATGAATTCGTTTCCGCTGTCCAGTTATCGCGAGTAATAATTGTGGCAGTAAACATTAGACAACTTAATTGGTTTGTTAAATCATTGCACTGGAAGAAATATATTCAGTCAACTCTAAGTAAACCTTCAGGCTTCATACAACACATGTCTCTTTCCAGGACATTAAGAGAACAAAACCCGTCCACGTATAGTATACATGGGTCTCAAACGTTTGTGTGTGCATACTATATTCTTCATTTGTAATTATAACGACTATGCTAGCAATATGTTAGTAATTGAATAATTTATTTCGTTACAGAAATATTATTGAAACCCCAATGACACAAATTTCATTGCATTTCTTTTTATTAGGCAAGGGACGCTTTCCCTAAACAATAGTATTAGAAGTAATTGTTGCTTATGTTAGCTAGCACACGAACATCAAGACACATTTTCTCGATGTGACGATACGATATATCCGGCTTATGCCTCTTGCATTCATCTTGCATGTTTCACGCTGTATTTAAAATTCAAACGAAATGAGGCTTAGATTTATTTCCTGATTTATTGTCGTTATCATGCTTAGAAATGTCACCACCAATGGGAGAGTTCAAAAGCTTCTACACAGAAAGAAGTCATTGTGATACGATATTTTACGACGAACGGACACAGCTCTTGTCGCCATGAAAAACTAACGCTAATGGATTTGACATAATAACCGGTTTAGAGCATGTAATAAGCTGAACGACAGTTGCATTTTATTGTGTACACTCTTGATGTGAAACATAAATAGATTTTAAGTACGACATAGTACAATTAAACATACATTTATGAATACTGTATAATCATTAACTGAATCGGACGGAATAGTTTTCTCTACAGCATATGTGTTGCGCGATTTCATTAACACTTGTTAAATACATGTTTATCATTGGTCTACGTCAATATGGAACGTTTTCTAAATCAATTCATCAAATGACGATAAACACATTGCCTAATTTAACAATTTGTGAAGCTCATGTCTAAGGGCACTGTAAACATTCACAGAAAGTCGATCGAATGAAAGTAAGAAACGAACCAGGCTATGCAACTGCTAAATTATGCATGCAAATAAATAAGTTGAAATAACCCATTCGCATGAATAAATAGGTATGAAGATGACCGTATTTATTATATACATATACTTGCTAAAGCTTAAAGGCGTGGCGAAGGCATCGCTCTGGTAAAACGGGGCTTAATGCATTTGCGTAAAGTGTCGTCCCAGATTTGCACGTAAAATCTACACGGTTTAATCAGTGGCGACACTTTCATCCTTAACTTGTTTTTTTTTAATGTTGTATACTTCTCGCACAAAGAGGATACGTGTACTCTTGATGTTGTATACTTCTCGCACGAAGAGGATACGTGTTGTATACTTCTCGCACAAAGAGGATACGTGTTGTATACTTCTCGCACAAAGAGGATACGTGTTGTATACTTCTCGCACTAAGAGGATACGTGTACTATTGCACTTATTTAGATTTCGAATTTAACTGTTTCTCTTGCATAGCTTTTAATGTTAACATTTAATATATGCATTCCAACTCAGCTAATCATAATGAATTGCATAAGTATTCTACGGGAAAATCATCTTTTAATATTATATAATTGAATTAACAGTCACAGTTTAACACATTGGTGAGTTCTTTACTTTTAATTCATAAATAGCTAGTGTTTCATTCCATGATTATTCGATAGGATTTCCCGGCAGATGTACAAAGGCTTCGAAGAAGCTATTTTAATACCAATTTATCATGCGTGTATGTTATCGCCATTTATGACATAGCGACGGGTGTTTCGTCGTTGCTATCAGTTTAGAACTGCTAATTGAAATCCAAGGGCAAACAATTTTTGATAATCAAATGTAAACTTTCATCAAATTTATTTATCATAGACCTTATTAAACGCACATTCCATTTATAATCAGCATCGATCTATTAACAGTGTCGACGTTATGGAGAGCCATAACCTAAACTTCATAAAACAATATATTTAAAATGTTATATAAGTAGCTACACATTATTGTAAACAAAGTAAATCATAGTTATTGCATCTGAGCAATGGCCACACATCTGACACGCAACAAAAACAAAAAAAGTTTGATCAGTGCCTTGAACCCTTAAATGGAGCCTTGATCAGATTAAATCGTTTTTATAACAATTGAAAATCCTGTTGCATTACCGGGGCATAAACACAATGGGCAACACGGAAATCCTAAAAGAAATAAATACACGTGGGACATGAAACATGAAATCTGCAAAAGCCTTTAAAACCTTGTTTGTGGGAACAATTCTGCGTTTCTATTTTGTGACCGTGACTTTTTCTACGCCTATACCGAACTGTACAGGTCAATTATATGTTAACACAATTGTTGCGCATCAACGACAAAAAGTACGGCCATACAACTATTACGATTAAGATAACTAGAAAGCTCTACACACACAAAATATGTTTGCTTTCTGGATAATACCGTGAATGTTTTCCCAGTAAAGTGAGACAAGGTAAACATTTTCAGTCGCGAAAGCACTTGTGAAAATATAATGTTTCTCATTCGTAAAGATAGATAACGTTTACCGTACAGCACAGGCATGTATATACGATTTCTATGGTCCAAAACTTTACATTAAATACATTTTGTTTAACGCCCACGTTTCTTTAACATCGCTCCCAATCGAGTCTGGACCATATATATACGCCAGCAATATGCGAGGGAAATGTCTTCATAAAGGTACATACACATTACTCGTGCATTTACAATTTTACTGACGATCTTTCGATACTTAATCTTTACGTCCTTTTCAGTTCTTACAAAATCCCTGATTTACCGATAAATGTAACAATGCGGTAGACACCAGACTGTTTCGAAACCCCGCTCTTCATTCTTTTCATATAGGACCATATCTATTTTACTTTCTTGGCGGGATAGATTTCACTCGCAGATGTGCTTCTTTTGAAAGAGTTCTCCTTTTGAGAGAGTCCAATTACAAGATAATGATAAGATGCGGTTTCGATGGAAGATCTATATTTTGCGTTATTTTGTGTCTATTACTAGCATACGCATATTCCCAAGATGGCTTTACAATGATACAAATTTAATACTTTTTTATATTTATGTTTGTGAAGCAGGTGACCAGGATTCGAACGTTTCTTCCATACTGTCAATATAAACATTCTGACCAAGTCACATCGAGATTGAATCATAAATGTGGATTTTATAGTGGTAAAATGTTGTAATAACATGACATGGAAAACCAAGTTTTTCGCGCACGTGACCGGCAATCGAACTAGGGCTCAATATTTTAAAGAAAAAAAAAAAACAATCTGACTAAGATTTCGTCGACATTTATACGTAAATGTTTTCCAAAATACAAAATAACACGTATTTACACTTGTTTTGTGGGCCGAGCTTGAACTATGGGCTCCGAAAAACCGTTTGAACCCCTTTAGAATACGGCGTCCCAAGTGTTATTCATGTGTGTTGGTGTTTGTTGCGATATATTTGTGTGTTGTATCGTATGTTGAGCAGACTGTTTGGCAATCGATTATTTGCAATTACAAATGACCCACGACTATTATAATTTACATTTGCTGTGTGTACAGCGGATGTTTCACTTTCAATAAAGTCGATGGAACTTTTAAATTATGCACACCAATTACCCATGTTTTAAAGTGAGAAACATGCCTCTGATTATTATGTTGATACTCATAAGTTATAAATTATATAATGACATGTATAAATGATTATTTGATTAATATTGAGGTATTAAGAATACTTTTAAATAGCGTTACACGCACAATACATGAATTACACCAATTGTGTTTATAGTATAATACTGAAACAATTATTATAATATCATTGGACACACTAGGAAACAAATGCCATGATTTAAAGGGATTGAAAAAGATACAATCGATGGTACTTTCTAGATCCAGAATATTGTCTTATAATGATGATTGTCCCATGAAAAGCATAACTCAAATGGTATCAAATTAATACTACGCATTTTCATGTGAGGTTTTTTTCACGTAAACAAATGTTCGTTCATTCAGATATTAGACCTTTGAATTAAATTGTTGAACTAGAAAAAGCTGGAAAACTAAATGGAGAGTTTTAATGTTTCCTTTTTTTTAAATATGATACTGATAATGCTTATTAATATAATCAATCGAACTTATTAAAAATGCAAATATTTCGTTATTATGTATTGTATTATTATGTATTATATATTATACGAAACACCGAAAATGAATTAAATTTACATTGACATCTTTATAACGAATTATTTTCTAGTATAATAATAGTCATCCGTAACGTGTGCGTCAATCCTAGATTGTTTGTTAGGATTCGTGGAAAAAGTTTAGGGACTTCAAAAAGGTCAAATTAATAACAATCTATCACGGGTATAAACTGTCGCTATTTAACGAAACAGCAGTTCGTTTATGTTCAAAGGCTTCAAAGAGGGCGTATTCATAACAATCTATCATGCGTTCATATTTGCTCAACGCAAAAAAAATCAACGCGTTGTTTGTCTCTGCGATATGCTTGGAGCTGTTATTGGATTTTTTTTTATTTTATTGATACTCATTTGTAAACATTACCATGCAATGTAAAATGCCAATATGTATTTATGTTTACTTCCACGAATATCTACGTTGTGCGGGACTCAGTCTTAACATGAATAAAAAGTGTTATTTAGTATGAACAATCAAAGAAGAAGCCTTGTTGTTAACAAATTAAACCGTAGCAATAGGCTTATCGCCAAAGAGTCAACTAATAGTACAAAACAAAACAATACACACGGAACATGTAACAATCTTTGGTTACCGCTTTAAAACGATCAATGCTAAACACATCTGGGGACTAAAATATACAATGCAATCAATTTAATGAAATAATATATGATTTGGTATCAACGGATTCTTTTTAATCTACCCCAAACCCTTTATCAGACATGTTGGTAAAGTTTAGAGTTGTTTTCATTTCTTTCGAATGCGTATTACGAAATAATTACGTAATGGGTGTCCTTATGCCTCGTCGCTTAAATATGCATGAATTATAAAAGCAATGAATGTGTTCACGGATGTCGCGGAATATGCATATTTAGTTAGAGCTACCACAAAGATGAATACAGCGGTCGATTATGCTTCTTTTCGACAAAAGCCAACGGCTGTTACGATTTGCCGCGGAATGTAAATTTATGTGGAAATTATGATATCATCATCACAATATTGCATTAACTATACGGCAAGCATGTGATAACACAATTTTGTGTCCTGAGAATGTTCGAATTGTAAGGTAAGTAAATGTCGACCTCTACTGATACATTTATCGTAATACAATATTAGTTTTGGATTTCTGAACGAATCGCCTATTTATTTTCAGTATAGTAAACATAGACATTATTACTATTCTAACCAAGATATAACTTTAATTAAAATGACAAGTTTTTTTTTCATAGACACGAGCTTTAATGACTTGTAATTCAAACATCAGTACGTGTATATCCGTTAGTTAGTTTTAGTACATGCGAGGCAATTGTTGTTTTTGTTTTATTACGCAGAAACATAGTTTGTTCTAAACATGTTTTCATAACGATAGAGGGAGCGTTATCTAAACGTATGCGTCTGTTTAACCGCTATCGTTTAATTTACCGCGATTTTAGATTCACGAATGGGTAAATCAATGTGTAAAGTATTTGCGATGGGACACAAAACACATTTCAAGAACGTCGCTCAGATGCAATACAGTTCAGGAAAACGAGTTCTCTGAATTTGGTACAGATAAATAGTATATGAGCACATACTCGTGTATATGCGAGTGCTAGGTGCAAATGGTTACATGGTGAATGTTCAACGCATCATCGGTATATATATGAATTGCGACACGAGAAAACCAGCACTAATGACATCGACGACGTCATCTGTGAATCGTTATTTTCAGTACGTCATAATTTTCTGCGACAAATTGATTTGCATGTGTTTCTGATATGTTTGTTTACACGTGTCAAATTGTTTCTGAATATACTGTTTAAAAGTATTTATTGAATCGATTTTTTATGTTGATTCACTATCGGTATCTTAAAAAGAAACTAACTTCAACACAATCATACAGATGTATTCGAGCATGTACACGTATATGTTGAACCGGGCATTAGACGAAGTTAATTAGGCATAGCTGATCATAAAATCATCGGTTTTCACATGCTTTAATGACTAGTAAGACAATTTTCAATACATAATTCTATCTAATTTGTTTTCTTCATAACTAAGAGAAGTTAGTATTGCTTATGTTAGCTAACACACGACGATCGATGAACATGTTTCCTGATATGATATATCCTATGATGCCTTTGCGTGTATCTTGCATGTTTTATGCTGTATTTAGAGTTCAAAGGAAATGAGTCTTAGATGTATTTCCTGATATATTGCCGTACTCATGCTACGAAATGTCACCAACATTTAGTAGCATTCAAAAGCTACTTCAAAGACAGAAGTAATTGGAATACGATATTTTACGACGAAACAACACAGCTCTTGTCGCATTGAAATTCAGACGGAAATAAAGGAAAACGGTGGTTTATGCATGTGAGTAAAGTGTTGTCCAAGATTAGCCTGTGCAGTCCGCACTTTCCGACTAAAATGGATTTTCGCTAAGAAGTGATTACCTTTAAACGACAATACCATACGAGCGGAAAATGGCGTTCATTATTACCTTGTGCACTGCACAGGCTGATCTGATACGACACTTTACGCACATGTATTAAACCCCGTTTTCCCAGAGCGCGTCTCATATATTTTAAACATGTAGCAACTATAATGAAATATTAACAACAACTCATTAAAACTGTACCCTTACTAAACCTGACTTATCAAGACAATCGTGTATAAAGCATAACCTTAAATACTTCGCTAGAAAACTAAACGATATTTAGTGACTGGAAAGGTTAATTGTGTATCGTAGTTTCATCTTAAATGTTGAACTTTAATGATTAGTGTCCCAGGACTTTTTTATGTTTTAACAAGTAAAAACCAAACCGTCTTTCTCATGAACGCTATATATATATATATATACGTTTACGGCTTAAGACGTATAACAATTATTTTCTTTTAATGATGTCAATTTTTCGTTCCCACATAGGTGATACATGCACTCATTAATTATCAAGATTTGTTATGTTTTCTTTTGCATAGCTGTATTGATTTGTTTAACCTTTGATAATTGAAAATTGATCCCAATTTGATAATCGTAACTAATTTCATTGATATTTGTTGTACAAAACTTCAGCAATATAATTCAATTTACTTTTAACACATTTTAGATTTTAGTGATTAATAACAAGTGTTTCAATCCACGATTGTTCGTTAGGATTTCCTAGAAGATGTACAAAGGCTTCAATTAAGCCATTTTAAATCCAATCTATCATGCGTATACAGTGTCACTTTTTATTACATAGCGACGGGTTCTTCGTCTATGCATCTGTTTATATCTGCTAATTGAAACCGAAGGGCGAATATTTTTTTTAGAATCATGCGTAAACTATCATCAAAAGAAAATATATACTATCTAATATCATAGACCTTTTGAAATACAAATTCCACCTGATCACTATTTATTCTTTAATTATTTGAATGAACTAATAACACCATGGCATCACAGTACATATCAAACAGCAATACAATATAATACATTAAAAATTTGATTATCATTTAACTACTCAATTTTCGTATATCATAGCAATAGAACTGTACTTTCTGAGGAGGATTAAAAACAAATCGAGTTAAAAATTATAATATTATCAGTAGAACGCTTACGATACTTCATATTCCAGGAAGAAGTCGTAATAATGGATGTAAAAAAAAGACAGACACCATATCAGTGTACATATGTTTATACGAAATTGAACAAATATGGTATACTGCTCTGTTTGAAGGATATCTCCCATTTACTGCATTGTGTTTTTGTAATATCATAAGAGGTTTGTTAAACACAGCATAGCAATGGCGTTTTATCTGTGTGTGATTTTTTATTCATATAATAAAATTATGGTTAAAATGGTGTGGCTGGCATCAACTCATTACCCAATTCCCTTCAATACAGCCATAATGCGAATATAATTGTGGCTCCAGAATACGACCACAAACCCTGGAACCGCTTCAAGTAATTTCTCCTCTTTCTTGATCAATGGTAGGTATCAATCAAGCTGTTTTTCTACAAATACAGCTGGTTGTAGGTGTCTCTCCAGGGCAGCAGCAGTCATAATATACCACTTTGGCCATTTGACAGAGTTCATGAGCAAGAACCCTGAAATTAACAATCGCCTGGCCTGCCTCGTCCGAGAAGTGTTGAAGCGTCCCTACCTCCCATGTAGTCCCCGTGGTGTTTACCAGCCTAGTTGGAGCCCTTTTATGCCCGCACCATGGAGAAAGATGCTACCCATTCTCAACTCTATAAGGGACTTGGTGAGCGACAACTTTACATTGTTTACAACAACTGAGTATCTTGTAGTGTCTGACAAGCTTTTCAGAAAGAAGACCTTTACAGAGGATTACCTGAACTTGTCAAAACAAATCCGTCCCTGGGAAAGAAATGCTGTTTGTTTTATGCTAAATGTAATACCTTGTATTTGAACTCAGCGGTTTACAAATAAATAATATGTAAATGTACCGGTCCATAAATAACTTGCGGGCGCGACATGCAAACCAATATTGTCTACCTAATGCGCACTTTGTTTAAAATGAACAACTTAAAAATGCATCGCCCAAATATCGAATGTATGACGCTTAATAAATGTTGCGGTCTCGCAGCATGCCACATGTGTTATGTTTAAAATGTAACTCATGAAAACATAATTCACTGGTCATGTGAAGAAATTATTGCCAATGCAGTAGACTATTTTATAAATGCATTCATAACATGCTTTATATACAACATCGTCCTCTACATATATCGTTTAATATTTATTTATTACTATAAATAATTAAATATTATATTAGGTCACTCATTTGCAGACAATTGTCTGCATAACATATACTATTCTTGTACATATCGCTTATACGGGAATGCTAAATTGTCCGAGGAATAGATGGTTCATTTAATAATAAAAATTAAGTTTGTACCCGCAATTATTTACACTTGAGTATTGGTGTATTGTAAGCTCTGGAATGATAATGAGTTTGGCTTACATTTCCTGATGTCTTCTCGCTAAAATGGTTTGTTCATCCATGTAACAGTTATATCAAAAGCAATATGAACACAAATTCCCACGAAACCGAACTATTAAAAGAATCAATACATAAAGCTGTCAGTGCATTTATAGGCTGCTTTATGGTACATACCAGCTTACCCCGCAAACAATTTGTCATTTTATTGAACAATAATAACAGTATGCACATTTGCATAAAATTAAAGACTTTTGAATGGCAGAAATCTCCTGGTAATTTGTTCAGAGTTGTTCTTTTTCTAGAGATAGCAAATAACGGTTTATAAAGATGTAAAAGCTGTGAATAAAATTGAAATGAAGTTTTAACATTTGATACATATTGCCATGTATTTATCTTATTCGAAAACATAATTCGTATAAGCATCATACATTTCCCCTCTTCTGTATTGTCGTTTTATTGTTTGCTAATATTGTCTAGACCCGTTAAGGGATAGTTAATAAACATAACCCAACAGGGATTAATGTTTAACATATTTATTCACTTCCACTAGCTCAAATTGAACAAACTACACAACAATCATACAGATTTCTCAAAGCGTTTATTTGCAGAGCCGGACTGTAGACCATAGCAGGCATAGCTGACCATAACGTCCTGGGTTTCAGTCTTTAATGGCTGGTAAGTCAATCCTAAGTAATGACTATCCCTTCAGTTGTATTCTGCACAATTATTATAAGTAAGTGTTGCTTTTTTAAGCTAGCACACGAACGTTAATGAACATGTTTTTCTGATGTGATGATACGATATATCCGGCTGATGCCTCTTGCATTCATCTTGCATGTTTAACGCTGTATTTAGATTTCAAAGGAAATGAGTCTTAGATGTATTTCCTGATATATTGCCGTACTCATACTACGAAATGTCACCAACACTGGGGGCGTTTAAAAGCTACTTCACAAAAAGAAGTCATTGTGATACGATATTTTACGACAAACCAACACAGCTCTTGTCGCATTAATATACTGACGGAAATGAAGTTACATAATAAAAGGTTTTAAGCATGTAAAACACTGAACGAAAATTGCGTTTCCTTATACACTATTTTAATGCACACCTTACTAGATTTAAAAAAGACATAGTTAAATAAAACATACATTTATGCATATTGTATCGATCATTATTAAGTGAATCGCATTTGAAACAGTTGTCTCAATATCATACAATTTGAGCGACATTATAGACACATGTAAAACAAATGTTTTTCGTTGATTAACGTAAATACGGAACATATTGTGTATCAAATCAGCAGATGAAGATAACCACGTTGCCTGATGCAGCAATTTGTGACGTCCTTGCCTAAGGGCACAGTAAACATTCCCGGAAAGTCGATCGAATGAATGAAAACAAACTGAAGGACAAACCATTCTATGCAACTGCTAAACCATGCACACAAATAACCCATTCGAATAGATAAATAGGTATAAAAATGACCTGTTTTATTATATGTATGTACTTGCTAAACGGGGATTTAAGCATGTGATTTAAGTGTTGTCTAAGATAAGCCTGTGCAGTCCGCACAGGCTTATCAGGGACGACACTCCCCGGCTTAACTGGATTTTCGCCAAGAAGAGATTACCTTTAAACGAAAAAACAATACGAGCGGAAAATGGCGTTCATTTTTACAACAGCGTGCTCTGCACAGGCTGATCTAGTACGACACTTTATGCACAGTGTCGTAAACTACTCATGAACGCTATAAACGATTACGGCCTAAGGCGTAAACAAATTATTTTCTTTCAATGATGTCAATTTTTCTTTCCTACACAGGTGATACATGTACTCATTAACTATCACGATTTTTAATGTTTTCTCTTACATAGCTTTATTGATTTATTTAACCTTTGATAATTGTAAATTGATCCAAATTTGATTATCGTAATAAATTGCATTGATATTTGTTGTCCAAAACATCAGCAATATAATTAACTTTACTTTTAACACATTGGAGAGTTTAGTGATTAAGAACAAGTGTTTCAATCCACGATTGTTCGTTAAAATTTCCTAGAAGATATACAAAGGCTTCGATTAAGACATTTTAATACCAATCTGTCATGCGTATATAGTGTCGCTATTTATAACATACAGACGGATTCTTTGTCTGTGCAATCTGTTTATAATTGCAAATGGAAACCTCAGGGCGAATAATTTTTGAGAATCATGCGTAAACTATCATCAATAGTAAATATATAATATCTCATATCATAAACCTGTAAAAATACAAATAACAATTATTATTTATGTGAAGGTTTCTATACCAACGAAAGAGTTTATACTTGTATTATTGTTAAAAAAGGAGCAAACAAATTCATTTACAGTTTCATTTTGATTAAATAAAGAGTTTGAAGATTCTGATTAAATCTTTACAGTCACATAAATTACAAAAAACTTCTTTCTGTTAAAAAAGATAAAAAATATAAATAAATGGATTTAAATTGATTGCATATTCATAAAACAACCGTTATATTGTAGTAGTTGGTTATGACAGGTCCAAAGCCTAAGCGGCGTAATTTCGTAGTTGGTCATGAACTTTTGCCATCGACCAGTCACCATAATAACGTATAGATTGTATTCAATAGGAAATTGTCTTCGCAATTATCAATGACAAGAAGGTGTTGATGGCTATAAAGCGCTGACCTGAGTTCAATGTACTACAGTTGTCTATGACTTGACCTGGTTTACTATGTTTACCACACTTGATCATGATAATTTTCAAAGTGTCAAGATAACCATTCTTGATATCTTTAATAATGATTGTGTTATAAGTGCGGATTATAGAGTGACCTTGTTTTTGAATGCACGGGGCCCAGATTCAAACTTGACCTTGATATTGCAAAAATATTCTGACCAAGTTTCATTAAGATTTAGTCAAATATGTGATTTATCCAGTGCTTACACGTTTTGTGTTAAGATTTGACCTGCTAACTTCTCGTTTTGAAGCATTTAATCCAGATTCAAGTCACTTTACATTTTTGAGTCGTCAATGTGGCTTCTTAAGTGGCAACAATGTTTAATTAAAGTTGTAATAGAAACCTAGTTTGTAAACGCACGTGAGTGGGATTCGAACTCGGGCTAAATAGTATAAAAGAAATATTATGACCAACATTTCGTGGAGATTTACATTTAAAAATTAAAATAGTTTAACTGTGATGATAGGATAGTTATTTATATTAACGCTTAAATGTTTTGTGGGCAAATCGTGAACTATGACCTTTAAATATCTTAAGAAGGCGGTGACCGAAGTTTGAACATTTTTGTTCGTGTGTGTTGTGACATGTTTGTGTGTTGTATCAAGTGCCGAGTGCTCTCTGTCAGACTGTTTAGTAATTGGTCTCTTGCAAGAAGTTGAAGATATCGGAATATTATCAGTAATAATATCTGTGGGCACATTAAAGTTTCAATTTCAATTAAATCGATGAAACTTTTAAAGTAAACACATCAATAACCCGTGTCTTGAAGTGCGAAAAAGGCGTTTGATAATTAAGTTGATTGTCGTAAGCTATAAATTATGTATTGACATATATAAATGATGATTTGATGAATATGGGGATTTTAACAATACTATTCAATAGCGTTGCATGCACACTTAATATATTAAAACAAATGTGTTCATAGTAAAATAAAAAACACTTATGTTATTAGATATTACCACGATAGCCATTCTGATCAAGTTTTCATCAAGATTTAGTCGTAAATGTTTTCCAAAATAAAAAAAAAACAAAAACAATTTGTACTGTGATGATATAAAATACATTTGTATTTACACTTAAATGTTTTGTGAACCAAGCGTCAGCTACGAGCTATATACAACCTTATTAACCCCCAAAGTTGTAGAAGGCGCAACCCAAGGTAAAGTCATTTTTGGTTGTGTTTGTTGCGATATTTTGTTGTTTTATCAAGTGCTTAGCGCCGTGTCAGACTGATTGGCGATTGGTCATTTGAAGGTAATAAAGGACATAGGGCTGCAATAAGTCATATTTCCTGTGGGTACTGTTGAAGTTTCACTTTCAATAAAGTCGATGAAACTGTTAAATTGTTCACACCAATAACCCATGTCTTGAGGTGAGAAAAATGCCTCTGATAATTACGTTGATAATCATAAGTTGTATATATTATATATTTTCATTCATAAATGATTATCTGATGAATATTGAGATATAAAGAATACTATTAAAAAGGATAACATGCACAATTAATAAATTAAAACAAATGTGTTCATTGTGTAATACCAAAAAAAAAACTAAAAAATATTATGATTGAAAATAATAGGAAACACATGCCACGATATTCAGGGATTGGAAAATATAAAATCGATGGTACTTTCTACATCCGGAATATTGTCTTATATGATGATTTTACCCAGATTATGGCCAGTAAAAATCAGTGCAAACCGGATTTTTTTTCTCGTGAAAGGCATAACTCAGATAATTACTAGGCATTTTCGTGTGAGATTGTGTTTCGTTTTTTCCACACCAGAGAAATGTTCGTTCATTCAGACATTTGGCTTTTGAATTACATTAAAATAGCTTTATCTGGAAACCTAAGTGACTAGTTTTAATGTTTTCTTAATTTTAACATGATACCGATAATGCTTATTAATATTATCAATCAAACTCATTAACAATATAAGTAATTTATTATTATTTATTTTATCATTATATATGCTATATTTTACAAACCCAAAAATGAAATTCAATCCACTTTCACATTTATAACACCAATTATTTGCTAATATAATTATAGTTATCCGTAATGCGCTCGTCAATCCGTCAATCCAGGATTTTTAATTAGGATTTCTGGAAAATGTTCAAGGGCTTCAAAAAGGTCAAATTAATAACAATCTATCACGAGTATTAACTGTCGCTATTTATACAAACAAACGAGGCTTTCGACTATGTTCAAAGACATCAGAGAGATCATATTAATAACAATCTATCACGCGTATAAATTGGCGCAATTTATAACAAGCCAATGCTTTGTTTGTCTGAGCGATGTGCTTAGAACTGTTATTTGAAACCCACGTTAATTTATTGTTGATTAGCATGATTGTGTACATATCATAGACATAATGAAATGCACAATTCGAATGTTTATTTACTACGTTTTGTAGGACTCAGTATTAAAACATGGTTGAACATTGCTATAAAGTATCTAAATATAAAGCTGCACACATTAAAACGTTGCAAGTGGCCAAACAGTCAAATAATAAATCCAGAACGAACATGGAAAATAAAAACATCTGGGTAACCACATTGGAACGGTCAATGCAAGACATATCTGTGGACAAACCCAGTTTTATAGACCTACAATCCTCGCATCTTGCCAAAACATTTCCCAAATATAAACAAACTAAAATTCCTATTTACCAGAAGAGAATAATTCGTATCATCACTCCATGATCCTTCTTTTATGCCAAGTGACCGATTTCTTACAAGTTAGACAAAAGAAATGCAAATGCATGTGTTTATAGTCTGATTACTATATACATATTCAACCGACTTTGACAATTTGCACCCCGATCACTGGGATATAAGTCGTCCGTTTACATTCGGCGCAGTTTGCAGCCACGGAACATTGGCTTTTATCCCTCACAGGTACCCATTTATACACCTGGGTAGAGAGCAGCAGATGTGGGATAAATTTCTTGCTCAATGAAATTCCAGTGGTCAGGGCGGGATTCGAACCCGGGACCTCTCGATCCCTACGCCAGCGTCCTACCATTAGACCACCGCTCCCATGCAAAAGAAATGCAAAATACGAACACGAAAATAAATGAATAACACCAAGTTTTTTTTTATTGAAACGGTCAATGTAAAAGATAGGTTTGGGGGCTTTAAATGGTTTAAAGAATACCTTACACCTGATCAATATTTATTCTTTGATCATTTGAATGACAGTACGTATTTAACAGCAATACAATATAATACATTTAAAATTTGATTACCATTAAACTACTCAATTTTCGTATATCGAAGCAATAGAACTGTTACTTTCTGAGGACGGATTAAAAACAAAGTATTTCGAATTAATTAATTAGAAACCTTAAAAGACATATACTTATAAGTAGAACGCTTGCGAGACTTCATATTCCAGGAAAAAGTCGTAATAATGAATATATAAAAAAGACAGACACCTTATCAGTGTTTATATGTTTCTACGAAATTGAACAAAAATGGTGTAATGCTCTGTTTGAAGGATATCCCTCATTTACTGCATTGTGTTTTTATAACATCATAAGATGGTTGTTTAACACAGCATAGCAATGGCGTTTTATCTGTGTGTGATATTTGATTCATATAATAAAGTTGTGATTAAAGTGGTGTGGCTGGCATCAAATTATTACCAAGTTCCCTACAATACAGCCATAATGCGAATAGTATTGGATTAAATGCTTAGTTATATTCATAACATGATGTGAAATGTATTAAATTTAATGCATTATGTGATTTTGGATCACCGAATTCTTTATCTAATTCTCCAAACCCTTGAACAGCACCTTTTGAAAATTTAAACGTTTTTGTTACAGCTAACCAATTTTGGTTCGATTAAAAAAATATTAAGGTATATATTAAGGCAACAGTCTTGCCACTAAACCGAATGAAAACAAAACCCATATTATTTGCATTTGATTTTTTGCATTTCCTGTATATGCATATTTAGATAAAAAAAATAAAATAAGCTCAGCATGAAGTTTCTGATGACTCGACACTTAAAACGCAATATTGCTACGGCATTTATTTCCTGAAAAGGCGTCAAATAACGACTAAAGTGTTTGGATTATGATATAATTAAGCTTAATGTAAAAATGCACTATTCCACACGACAGGCCCTTAGCGTGATTGTCAAGTTAAAAAAGGCCTCCACTACGTCGAACGCCAATAACTGTTCTACGAAGATACGGTTCTTGGTCTATTGTTATTCCCACTTGAATCTTTATTCCTGATTTATAGCCCTGTTTTTTGACAAGGAAATGAGCGTGGCCTGAATATCCTTTTGTCTCCTCGCTTAAATGCTTAATAATGGTCATATAGTACAGATTGATAACTTACCACGGTCCCCACGTAAAACACATTGTACGAACTATCCTTAAGGAGGAATCGATGTTGAAAAACGTTTGTTAAGAAAATGTAATAAACATACCTGAAAACGTTTGTATTTGTCGTTGAGTAATATATGACATTTGCTTTGTAAATGTCAGTTTCTAAGCGTGAATGCGTTTATGTCAGCATTTTATGTATTTGTTGTTTTCACACATTGAATGACGAACAATTTATACTAATACTGTAATTCGTGATGAAAAAACATTAAAACAATACGTGTACATAAAACTGATACTCAAATAGAATATGTACTATTACATAATTGAATGAAAGTCGTCAGTAGGTTGAAAGTGTCTGCCTAAGCTGGAGATTAAAATCTTTTGAAACAATCGGAAAGCAATATGTGGGTGTGTTAATTTCCTACCCTTAGATTGAGGTTCGTACTTGTCAGTCATGTATGCATGATGTATATCGGTGTTAACGGAAAACAAAACATACTATGTATCATTACGGTGTTGAGTAGCACATAGTAGCGTTTTACCACATGCTTTACCGTGCTTCCCGTGAATGCAATATTCTTATTTTGAACGAGTTTGATTAAATTTCAAAGCGAGTATATACGATTTCAAAGTCAAAAGTTCAACGTGGCAATATTTAACCATCCTATGGATTCAATCGAGAAAGTTAAATCAAATTAATTAACAATTTTTAAATTGTTCCATAAATTAAATAGTGTTTACTTAAGTGATATTGAAAACGAGCAAGTTTATGCCGATATCGACATGTTTTCTCGTTTTTGTTGAAGTACCTTAATTGAGTCTATGTGTCGTATGAACGAATCTTTTGAACATAAAAAGTAACTTGAACATACAAGAGTAATCTACTGTAAAGCAGACAATTATTTGCATTTGATAAAAGTTGTAAGATCGCATATACTCACTTTACGGCCTGATTTCTTTTACCATTCCTGAAGTGGTCCGATGAGATATGATACGCAATCACTTCATACAATCTTAATTGGGAATGATCTTTATCCGTGCATAGGCGTGTGTTCATTATGAAACATGATGCCAAATGCAGTACTGATAAATTATCTTAGTGAATTTGTAGGCGCGTGACACAGTAAACAATTTGGAGAAATTAATATTACTTTTTGCTAGTAAGCTTTTAGTCAAGCAAATGACCCATGCCTATACACCATACCACGATACATATAACACAATATTCAACAATGTGAGATCATTTATGTAAACAACTGCTTGATGTTTTATTGAAGTTAATTTACCAATAACCTATTCAATACATAACACAGCTTATACAATATTTGAATCTTGGGTTACAATTTCTTCATAGGTTAACAACAACTTTATAATAACGTGCAATTTATGTATGTCATACATATACTATTATATATATATATATATATATATATATATATATATATTAAATATACAAATGTGAAACTACAATTGCATCAGCAGGGATTGATGCTTTTTAACACCAGTGTTTATATATACTTATCCCGGAATTGCGTTGGTTCTTTTCCACAAAGTTATACGTAGTTTAATCGTTAAAAGAACGTAAATGTGGATCATAAAACTGAATCAGTACTGCATGATCCGCACACGAGAAATACAAAGTCACTGTACTGTAACAGTAAGTGTACAATCTTTGTCTTAAGTTTTATAGAAAATTCCCAGACATTTCGAATATATTCCAAAAGAGGAATATTGAAACCCGTAATTCCAGAGCAAAGGTCAAAGGATTTTATTTTTGGGAATTATATTGTTTTTAAATTGTAAAGCAACTGATATCAACATTAAGAATCCGTTTTCCGACTGGGAAAGCCAAACAAGTTAACTTTTTGATAATGCATCGAACTTCTGTAATATTATTCTTATGTATTTCAATTATCTAAGATAGATAACTGTCTTGCTTTACAATTTAGCTTAGCAAGTTCAATTTAAAGTAAACCACGAATGACGAAAAAAGTAAAATTCTAAAATACCGTATTGTTTTACAATGATTAGTTTATATTGATTAAAATATCACGACTGGTATATTACATAACTTGAAAAAAGTTCATATTTACAGTATATTCGGTAATACAATTTCACGATGTGAAATCGAAAGTAAATCGCAAAAATAGGTGATATAACGATATACACACTATAAATAACGCAAGTAGATTGATCATTTTATATATAAAATATGTACAATTTACTACGCATGCACAATTTGCATTCCTGGGTTTACCACGTGATGATGATGATCAATCTACTTGCGTTATTTATAGTTAACTGGTTAAACAAAAATAAAAAAAAATAAAGTAAAAATAAAAAAAACTACTTTTTTCAAGTACTGTTATATACCAGTCGTGATATATTAATCAATATAAACTAATAGTTGTAAAAAAAACGGTATTTAAGAACTTTACTTTTCGTCATTCGTCGTTTACAGTCCCTTTAACAATCTGCTTTACGATCATTGTCTGGAAAGAACGGCCTCACAAATATCGCCATCAATCAATGTTTTAATTTACAATTTATTTATTTCATAGAGAATATCTACAAGAGTTCATACCATGCGCTGACAAATTGACCAACAATACCGCGTCCCTCAGCTGTTATTCAAATAACAGTCCCTATCGTGTTCTCACAGTTAAGAAAGCCTAAAGAGACATGTTTCCGAGTAATTTTACAATGATGCAGACTCCGGTCTGTTAACGCGTGTCACTTTTGTCAGTCAAATTTCGACATAAAATTCAAAGTACCTCAATAAAAGCACTTTTAAAGTTTATCGTTCATATTTCAACGTAGTTATAAAAAGAACACGCAAGCGCAGCAAAGAAATGTATCTGTCTATATAAAGTCGACATCGGGAGACTGTGTTTTGGCAGTCAAACTTCGACAAAAAGCCCGTGC
This sequence comes from Dreissena rostriformis, assembly GCA_007657795.1. NCBI lineage: Eukaryota > Metazoa > Mollusca > Bivalvia > Myida > Dreissenidae > Dreissena > Dreissena rostriformis. Next base: position 7,004 of record VMBQ01018509.1, on the reverse strand, counting down.
ATCGATTAAGGTACTTTTCACGCGGTCGCAAATGGAATGCGCCAAACTGTTGCAGACACATAGAGGATATACGAAGACAAAAACAGTTTAATGAATCAAGGAGGGATATGCACTGGTATGGTATTGCACAACCTTAATGTACACTCAAAATAGTGCGATCATGACAAAAGCGTGTCTGCAAACTAATTAAACAGATTTACACCATACATGTAAACGTTTAGGTCAATCTCACCAACGAAAACGCCCCAAAAAGCTTTTGAGTATGGCACAGGTCGAGCCATCTACCTTGAATTTTCAGTACGCCGATTACAAGGGAAGCGCGAGCGACAATTCGCCTGAAATTCATAAAAAAAAACAATAGATCAACAGCTTATTTAGACTGTGTTAAATGCAATTGAAAAAAGCATTGTTTATGAATCATCGTATCCTTGTAATATTTGTAGACCATCTTATACGTATTCTACCACAGTCGTACACCAATAACCAACGCTTGCGCATAAGAATGAAAATGGAGCTTACCGTGGGTTATTACCCCGATAAATCAACGGTTGTTTCGTGGCACGCGCTGTGAATACATTCTACCGAATAAACTTACAAATCATTTCTTCTTAAAGTACTTATAACCGAACTAACGCACTGGAAGCAAAGTTAATTCAATTGTTCTGTATATAAAATAAGTTTTAACAAGAAAAAAATGCACATTTAAGCTGTGTTTAGGGATCTAGTTATTATTAGGATTAAGTAGCATATAATTCGGACACTATATTTCGGATGTTTTTGAAACACATTTTTGTGGTTGAATTGTCGTAGAATCGAAATAATCGACGGATAACCGTTGGTTATCGCGGTAAAAACCAACGGTATGTCGTTCCGATGCTTGTTATCAAACCACTCGGACTACGCCCTCGTGGTTTAATTCCTACGCATCGGAACTACATACCGTTGGTTATTACCGCAATAACCAACGGTTACCGGTCGATTATTTCTTAAATATTTCTATGGCATTTATAACATGCACACAGCGAAAATATCGGACCTGATTTTTGCATTATGCCATAATTAAACTCAAGGTTAATATGCAATATATTTCACTTGACAGGTCATACGCGTTATTGTCAAGTTCATCTCGTATGTTGATACGTTTTCTGAAACACGGAATTCTTGTTGCCGCCCACTTCTTTATGTTTAATGTCAAAGTAGGTCTCCACTACGTCGAATGCAATTAATTGTCCATAGAAGATATGGCTTTGTTCTTTTTTTATTCCCACTTGATGCTCTATTCTTGATTTATAAACCTGTTAAGTGCACGGAAATGAGACGGGCCTAAATTTCCTTATGTCTCATCACTTAATTGCATATTAATGATACATATAATACAGAGTGATAACTAACCAGGGTTTCCGCGTTAAGAACTTCTCTAAAAGAACAAGCGATTGTGAACACGTTTGGTAAGAAAATGAATTATTAATACCTGAACACGTTTGCATTTTTTTGTTGCGAAAAATATGGCATTTTTAACGCCATTCCGATGTATTGTAGATGTCAGTTTATTAGCGTTAATGCATACATACAATCATTTGTTTTTATCTATTTATTTAAAAATGTTTTAATCAGACATTGGATGATGAACTTTGTAATATATCTGTATACTAAAACTCGAATTGATGCTAAAAAAATGCATACTTGTTCTAGTATATACAACTGATACTCACATACAATATGAACTATTACATAAGTGAATAATAGTCGTGAGTAAGTCAAAACTATCGGTGTAAGCTGACAATAAAACCTTTATGGAACAATCGCTAATATGTGCGTATGTTTATTTCCTATATTTGTTTTGTGGTTATAACAGGTAATTTATTTTTTTATGTATACAGGTAATATCGAAAAATAAAACATAGCTATACTAAAATACAAATTTAATGAAATAACATGTATCATACACTAAAGGTGCCCAGTAAAAAAGCGTTGCGAAGCAAGTATGTACGGTGTCAAAGTCAACATTATATTGTTGTGCAACATTAAACCAAAATATCGAGGAATATTAAATCAAATTAATTTAAAATCAAAATATGGCTTAATAAATAAAATAGTGTTTACTTTAGTGATATTGAAAAATTTTACGCCGATACCGACACGTTTTTTTTTTTTTTTTGTATTGTTGAGGAACCTAAATTGAGTCTACGTTTTGTATGAACACATCTGCGACATAGTGTTACATAGAGACACAAAGGATTTCTAATCAGTTTAAATGTCTTTGGAACATTAAGGAGTGTTTTGCCGTACCTTGGACAATTATTTGCAATCGAATAAAACGCGCGTTTTGCTTATTTTCATATACTACTGTTTCTAAGTATTTGTTATAGTTTTGAATTTATCAACGTTTTTTTTTAAGTAATAGCAATAAGATCGTATTTACTCGCTTTACAGCTCGCATTCTATAAAAATTCATGAAGAAGTAAACTATAACATAAAATGCAATGACAACTCGTGTACCACATGGATATATACGTAAGCTTTTGTTCATGAGTTGGGGGTTTATGAACCGCGTTGACAGATTCAGGATTGGATACACCTATTATTAGCTTTCTTAGCTACAGGACACAGTAAATATTTCGGCGAAATTACTGTTACCATTCTGTTAATCATCTATATTTGAGCAAGCGACCGACTGTCCATCTACAGGACAATCACTAAAACATAATATTGAGAAACAAAGAAACGTCGGAATCTTTTGTTAGGAGAGCCATATTATGTAGATATGCCTTTATTGAAGACAAATGACCAATTGCCTATACAAAACATGATAAAACAAACAATATTATAAAAGCTGAGGATACCGCCTTAAAAGGCACAACTTCTTCATCGGTAACAACGACTTAATACGAACGTTACATGTGTTGATATTGTATACATATAATGTTGTATATTTCATAAATAAATACAATGAAACGCCAATTGCATCAGCAGGAGTTCATGCTTATAAACTCAAGAGGTTATGTAACCCTTTCCTGTATCGCGTTGATTGTTTTTCACTAAGCTATTCGTACAAACAAAGCAACTGTACGTTAACAAACATTGTGCTATCTTCGCCTAAAGCTTTATAGAAAAATCACAGACATGTTGACTATGTTCCAAAAAGATGAATATTGAAATCCGTTATTATATGACAAAGGTCAAAGTGATAATGTAAGGTTTGCAGGTGTTTTTATTTTCGTTTTTCAAAGACTACTTCAAAAGCAGTTGGCGACAAGATTACGAATCCGTTCATCGGCTGGAAAAGTCGAACAACTTAACTTTGATTACGCATAGGAATTTGGTAATATGCTCCTGTATACATTCAATTAACTAAGTTAGATAACAGTGTTGCTTGACAATTTAGCTTGACGATTTATATTTAACAATCTGCTATTCAAAAAAGAACAGGATAACTATTATCTCTTCCACTCGATTAAATTACAGTTTTTTTATTAGAAATATAGTATACGAGTTCACACCATACGCCGACGGATTGATCAACCTTTAACAAGCGTCCCTCTGCTGTTATTTAACTAAGCGTCCATGTCATTTTCTCACAGATAAGAATGTCCAACGAGATAATGCCCCGAATACTATGACAATTATGCAGACGCCGGTCTGTAAGAACGTTTCACATAATTTCTTTATGCATCCATTGTACTTGTGATTCAAGCCGGACACAAATCACAACACATAGGCCATTTCGGATATTGAGCGCGAACGGGATCTTGTGTCCAAACTCTAATACCGAACGCTCTTTGTTTTAATTTTCAAATTCTAGTGAATGTACATATTCAATTACACGTCGTGATAAATAATATGAAAACACCTTTGCGTCACATTATTACACAGACGTACCTAAATTATTGATTTCTTTTACACATGTTTGTGTGTTTTCTGGAAAATATAATTTGGTTTACACGTATTTGTAATATTATCAGCAATTCAAAACATAACGAGTATTTGTCGGATGCAAAACAACTCCCACATGTTTTTTTAGAAATAACTAACATCAGTGTATACCGAAACATAGCTACGATGGTCAAACGAACCGCATTCTATTGACACAACATTAATTTATATATTTGTATCAATCATACAATTCAACCATGTTCTAACCAACTGATCTAAATGGAACTGATTAAGTTCCTCCAAAGAGTTATAGCAACAATTTGCATAGAACTCTTCATTTTAGATAAACGATGTATTGCCTTAAATAAATAAATCGCAATTACTTCCCATGTGGAAATTGATTGATTACGAGAAGCTTAGATCACTTATTAATTACTTTTAAGAGGAATGTGTCAAATCAGGCGAAGACAAGATAATTAAATCCATCCAACTATGTTTCGAATACATATAAGTTTATTTGCTCATCACAAAAATTGAATCACTTATTTAAGTTGTTCGTCACTTTTTCGAAGCCTCGCTAAATAAACTCATCTGTTTTCAACACTTATCTAGTATTCTCGACATGTGTACAGTTTTTCAAACGCAACCACATAACAATTTTCTAGCGTGAACCTGTACGCTTATTCAGAAGGATTGTCGTTTAAAACCATGAAGTAAGTCGAATGTTGTCAATGTAGATGTTGAAAAACAAACGATACATTCTGTAAATTAAAAGCCCTATAAAGGTGACAAATCCAATTATTATGCATAACTATACACTGGCCTTATATTTACCGGATTTCAGTTACTCTTGCATAACAAATGCTTATAACACAGCTTAGGTGCAACAACGTCAAGAATTATGAAAGATATACCCGTTTCATAATTGGAAGAAATGTTTACAACTTTGCAACTATTGTGGTGTGTAGCCTCAAAGCGGTGACGTATGCTAAAATAGCCAAAAGAAAATTCTATTTTAATTCTATTTTAAACAACTTTTCACCAGCACAAAGTAACTAATTAGATCAATACAAACGTTTAAACCATTTAGAAGAGACCTTTTCTTTGTGAGTGATACCGGAAAACTTTGAAAATCAACCATATATTTTGTGTGACCTGAGTCACTTTCACTTTTACTTTCCCGAGTAAACAGCGATGTAAATAAACTGATTGTTTGTAAACACAATTGATTTGGAGGACACTGTATTTTGAGCTCAAAACAAGTTGTATTGCTCATTTTTTATGGACATGTCCAATGGTAAATAATTACGGATCGTCACCTTTATAGGGCCTTTAAGTACATAAATTATGTTCATAAATGGTCACAAAGAGAGAGTTGTTATACTACAATTATGCTTCTCACACTGAACCGCATGCATGTACGAAAACATATTTTAAACGGCTATATACACACTGTAAACTCGGTATCGGCGAAGCGCTAAGAGAAAAATAACAGTTGATTTTATTTTGAATGTCCTTTTCCCTTGTCCATTTTTGTTAAACGAGCAACAAAAGTACAAGGGCTGTTAAATTTAACATCTCCTCAAATATAGTGTTATTTTCACACATAAAACGAGTTATGTCGATAAAGAATTATCTTGTTTGTCTAGTATCACAAGTTGAAACCAAGTACTTGCTTTAAACAAATCCGATAGGTTACACTCATGTCCGATAAAAGTAATTTAAGACGTTTAACACTGTGATGCACACATCAAAAAAATATGTTAAAAGGAAATATGCGCCATAAATTAAAGTGTTTCAGGTCCTTTGGTTTGTTCGTCTTTGACACCACAAGGCGTATATACTTGCGTTGAACAAGATAAGAACAATACAGCATTGTGAAATACGTTTGATTTGTATAACCACATAATACTTTCATAAACACTCTTTTGTCTACTTATTGCATGTCAATATTGTTGACAACCGTTATGGTTTGTGTATAAAAGTGCCACCTGGGATCTTTTTTTTGTGTGGAGAAGGCCTTGCAAAAACGGAAACAGTTCTAAACGCTTTACTTCAGTCGATACTGGTTTTAGAGTTTTAGTATTGCTATTTCGAGAACGCTTAAAAAGGCCGTCATACACAACACATGAGGCGAAATGCAACGACATGAACAAGACAAACGGAAAATGATCTGTCTTTCTGATGCGTTCGCTGTTGTTTATTTATCCATCTATCTGACTAGTATAATACCCTTTTCAGATTCTCGATATTGGGTTCTGTAAGAGTTGATAAAACAAGTCGAGAACAAGGCTGACGATGCGGAAGCTGGGATTGTCTTTATAAAGGCATTATAATGTTGAGGTCGATAAAATGTTCAATACAAAAGACATGTTGTATTATTTTTCCTTAGACGTTTTACAGTTGAAGAACTAACTTAGCTTATATTATTTGGATATATTTTCAATTCTTATTTTCTAATACGAATCATATTTACAGATCGAAACATATCCACTTTCGATAACTAACCTGTAATAAACGTCATGATATTTTTATTTGAAAATAAAAGTTTATATCATACACTTATCATTGTCAAAAAAGATTAATAGTGTCTTATAATATAATTATCATTGAAGTTTCTATAATTAAAGAACTAAAAGCAAAACGAAATGAATTTGTGTACCCATCGGCCGGGTTAGTGTTGGCAATAAAATTACAATGGCGTCATTGTTTATTTAATTGTTCGTGCTACAAAAACATATCTTTTGTATCTTTAAAATTAGTTTAAACCTATTTTATTTAGCTCGATTGCATCGAAAGCCAATGCTTATTTGAAATGCTCTCAAGTCGGTTACCTGGGACTAGAACCAGTACTCTGTGTCTTTGGGGGAGAAAAAACGCTTCCGCTGTTGGAATCGAACACGTGACCTCCCGATCACTAGGCGGACACCATATCCACTACGACAATGTTTTAATTGTATTAGTAAGTAAGTAAAGTAAAATGTTTATTAAAGTGACATGTGCATTTCATAAAATACAATCAATAATATATACATATAAAATAAGCACCCGGCCCAATGGACATATAAGTCACCTCAGCTGTTAAGCTCATTCTACACGTAAAACACATATATATATATATATATATATCG